>JBBPCX010000154.1:24904535-24922461 GCA_037974365.1 Hydrocynus forskahlii
GAATCGAATATAAATAATTCATTGTGAATCAAGATGGTCTCGTTAACAGAATACTTTCATATTCACTGTCTATTCCTCTCTGCTTCTTCTTTCTCCTCTCTCTCTCTCTCTCTCTCCCTCTCTCTCACACACACACACACACACACACACACACACACAAACACACACACACACAAATACATTATTTTTTCCCCAATAGTGCAGAATATCCATATAGTACAAATCCTGATTGAGAAATAAAATCTGATCCAATATTCTTCGGAAGGCCCCTCTGTCAATCACACACAGGCAAATGAAGTATCTCACAGAATTGCGGGTTTCGATCGGAACATAGGCGAATGCTACCTCACACACACAGACACACACAAAAAAAGCAAGAAAAAATGCATCACAAATTTCCTGTTCCTTCTGGGGTCTGGTTCACTCAGTAAGTAGAATATTAATGATATGGTCACGCTCTCTGAATATAAAACAATAATAACAATATTACATGCACTATCAGGGCTACTGTTGCCTGGAGCACAGAACCTTCACACTTCACTAGCTCTTTGTACGTACTGTAGGGCTGCATTCTGATTTTTAGAACTGAGTGCATGAAAAATATACCTCATGTGAACCAGTGTGGTTATTTTTTGTAAAGTTTACTGCCGTATACATCTGCTGTGCCCCGAAATCCTTTGAGTTTTTGCCACATTGGCAGTGTAATAGGCAGATAGGAAGTCACTGAGGTATAACAGCAGAAAGATGCAACGAGAGGAAGTTTGTATAGAAATCTTGCGTGCGTAAATATGTTTGCAATGTTTCTGGGGTCTGCCCCTCATCTAGCTCAGGTATATTTAATATGGAACTGTGTGAAACCTTCATCATACCAAGGAATTCAAATAAGTTTACTGCTTAAAATGCTGTCAAATTATTTTAAGCAAGATGATCTTAAAAAAGTGAATGTATACCAAGTTATATTAAACAAAAGTCAAATGTTTAATACTTCTTATTATTAGGAAATGATTTCAATTTCACGTCTGAAACAGCTGTTATAACAAATGATTTTGAACAGGTTGCCACTGAAAGTGCTTAGTTAAACTAAATTATTTTAATCAAGTTCATGTTTTAAATCATTGTTTTTTTTAAATAAAGGATTTTTAACAAGGTTAATGTTTGAAACTGATTTGTTATACCAAGAAATTCTAAATCTTAAGTATGTTTAACTGCTAGGCTTTACTGCATGGTTTTAAACGGGTCCAATAATTCAAACTGCCCAGTAATTCGAAATGAATTTAAACAAGCTGATGTCTGGAGTTGCTCAGTTATACCAAATTGTTTGAAACAAGTTGGTGTTTCAACCACTTGGTTAGACCAAGTAGGTATAAACAAAATTACTCAAATTGTTCAGTTTAAAACATTAGTTACTCCTTTTTGACGTATTCAGCATTAGAAACGTGTGTGTGTTACAGGTAATTACCCATATTTTTTGCACCAGTATATAGATATTAAGACACCATGAACCCCCTTCATCTGCAAGATTTCTAATTCTTCCTCCAAAATGGGCGACTAATGTTTAGTCAAGATCCTTCCTGAACCCTTGGAGAAAGACATCACACACACACACACACACACACACACACACACACACACACACTAACAAGACTATTAAGTGTGGTTATGTTCAAAAAATACTTTTTCTCTCTGCTGTGTACTTGATAATAGGGAAGGCAATAAAAGAACTGAGTAAGGGCTCATTTTAATTTGGATTTGGAATCAGGCCATAGTGACCCTAATTCAGTGTCTTTCTGGACTTGGCACAGACTGCAACTGGGTCGCCATGGAGATCTGGCACTGATGTGTGCTTCTCAGCTACTTCAGGAGTACACACACACATACACACCAAAGCTCACGTTATTTATACACATGGCATGGGTTTTATGTGGCATGGCCAGGCCAGGAGTGAAACTTTTTCTTATTGGATCAGGCTGAAATTAGAATTTTGGAATGGAATGTGACGAGAACAGAGGTCCTGAAACTTGCATGAAATCTTGGGCTGTGGAATATACTGTTTGATAGTCTTTATTGCGATGCTGGCTTTTGCAGAAGGCTGCACCATGCGGCTGAACTTTCTAACTAGTCCCATCTATTAAACTGTGTGCTATGAGCATCTTGAGCAGTCACTCTGGAAAAGCTGTTCATGTGTCCGTAAGACTTTTTATGTTTTTTTTAATTTAACATTTTTAATTAAGCAGATATCTGTACTGACATTTTGAAATAGTACTGACATTTTTAAACATCACCAAAGTAAATAAAGAAATCATTTCGTTCCATCAAGAGTGTGTTTAACACTTAAAAAATGTTTAAACAACCTGTAATTGCATCTATGAACCTTTCAGCCCCTATAGATTTCTATTTAAACTTCATTATTCATTGTACATTCTATTTTACAAGTTCTACTCCTGTTCATTTATATTCATTTATAGATTCAGGGCTCAACTTGTGTGGCAGACACACTGGACAAGTGGGCTGGGCAGCGCTGTTAACGAGCACTTCATGTGTGTATCTACTGTTAACAATTAGAGCTCAAAATGTTGGTTACTACCTTGCTAGCCTTAATTAAATTAGGCCTTCATTAAACAACTAATAATGTTAAAGAATCTGCGAATCAGATTGTTGTAACATCTTTTTAGATAATGCACCAAATATCTGTCAAACAAAGCAGGGTCATTTTGAATCAGGTGATCAATTTTTTTTTAAACTGTGGTGTGGTGTGTGCATGTGTGTGTGTGTGTCCCAGAGGGAGTACTGAATTCCTAGTTGCAGTGACATTCTGCAACTATCATCGAAAACTCGATCCTACATCAACCCTCTTAACCTCTATTGTCCCTGTTTGTCCTTACTCTTTTTTCTTCCCCAGCCAAGCACAGTTCAGTATATCTTGTTGTCAGCCTGCTGAATATTTCAGGCGAATGACAGTCATCTTTTAAAAAAAGTCTATTCAAGTGTGAGGAATTGGACAGCTGTCAAAGGTTTAAGCAGAAAGAGCCAGGGCAGTTATATTCCCATGTATTTTAGATGCACATTTTTTTTATATTCCGATTTGAACTTTAATAATGGAATGGACTTGTGGCCTGTTTGTGTCAGAGATGTTGTACTTTATTTCAGTCTTGGATTTGGATTATTTAGCAAAGCTGTGACACATTGCAAAAAAAGGTCTATGACTAGCTAGCTGTCGAAATTGGCTGGTGGACTGATGGTTTGGAGTGGTGACAGGATGACTGACACATAAAGAGGCCAAAGTACACTTTGAATATTGACTGTAAAATTATAGGCTAATTTGACTTAAAAGAGGAAATCTTTTGACCTTCTTTTCTCTTTCTTCCTCTTTCTCTTTCACACTCCTGCTCCTTCTTTTTCTCTATTGCTCTGTGCCTCTGATGGGAGAATCCAATTTGGTGGCACGAGCCTTCGTAATAAAGGGTTGTTTTACGAAGAATGTGTCTGATTGAGGATTTATCCAATCCTTTATCAAGACTGATTGTTTACCTTCTCTTCTGAAGATTGGATTGAAAAAGGCTCGATTCGTAATCCATACAGAACAGGAGGATCAAAACATCTGGCACTCCCTCCCCTTTTCCTTCTGCTCCTCTTTCTTTATGCCTCCAAAATGCCTCCAAATTGTTTACAGCATAACATTCAGAGGAACACTGGAGATTTTTGTCCTGAATCTCCATGTACAGGCGGTTGATGAGAGCCTTGCAGAGCATCAACGTTTCAGACAGCTCAGGTGTATTTTCTACCACACAGAGAGGTTTGGCCTGGGCTCGCCTCTTGGAATTTGGGAAAAGGAGGGGTGAATCTACAGCTGCTTGCAATGAAGCTGTAGCTCAGTGAGTTATGAGGGAAAACACACCAGCTACAG
The DNA here is from genome assembly GCA_037974365.1 of Hydrocynus forskahlii. Taxonomy (NCBI): domain Eukaryota; kingdom Metazoa; phylum Chordata; class Actinopteri; order Characiformes; family Alestidae; genus Hydrocynus; species Hydrocynus forskahlii. Next base: position 24,908,440 of record JBBPCX010000154.1, read on the forward strand.
AGCTTATTGAGGTCATCCCATGCGGCCTGGATTCCTACAAATCTTCTGATCTTGGAAAAGACCTATTTCTAGTCTTAACTGTGTTGACTAAAAGCGCAGAGTTATCCTAGTAGGTATCTGCAGTGGAACTTGGTGGAATTTTGTCCCTAAAGACTATTGGTTTTGCAGGCAGAGTTACTGATTGTGTGGGAAGTGTCTATAGCGCTATTCAAGATGGATTCGCTCTGAGAGGTTCTGAAGGAGGTTAATTATTAGGAGTTTAAATGGCCAGTTTATATGTGATGAAGCATCTGCATAGCATTTGTAAACACTTATCCATGACCTGAAACACCAGTCCTGAGTTTACCTCATTTACACACATGGCAATGTTAGTGAGTTATTGTGCTGTTTAATAGTGAATAAACCATCAGAAATAGTCAATGTTTAGTCATCATGAGGTCTTTAATTACAAGGTTGATCTTTTACGGCTGAAAAATGAAATGATTTTTAAGCACTGAAACTTCCTCTCTGAAGCATTTTTAATGAAACACTCACAGGAAGATGGTGATAAACTGTACACACACACTCTTTCTCTCTCTCTCTCACACTCACACACTCACACATACACATACACACACACACACACACACACAAACAGATCCCTGAACTGAACTTCTCCCTTTTTCAAACACAACGCATATACACACTGAACTGTTTTGCCTGAAGCAGCCTACACCCCAGCTGCCAGTGTAAATACCCTTTGTACATTTGCTGTCCTGCCATTATTTACACAACTGTCATTTATTGCAGTCTTTCTTTGTATTTGCATTTTTGCACACTTAGACTGCTAGAATACAGTCTCTGTCATAAAACAGGGGGTCCTTGAGTTACGCCACAGATCTGTTCCTTCATCAGTTATGAACCCGAATTTTGGTGTACGTCGAAACACACCCTAGCCTAAGTCACTTTCCTGTCCTAACTCCCTCACTCATACGCCACATTATTGCATAGTCTTGCACTGCGGGCAGCCAAACTACTTCGCCCACGTAGTCCGTAAGTACAAGGCTAACGGTGTAAGCTGCGTGGGAGTGAGCATTGTAAACTCGAAACTTCGTATCTCGAGGACCCCCTGTACTGTATTCATTTAAGCTTGTACTGTAACTGTGAATATGGCTGAAATTACTGTAAACCTAATTGATGTGACTTGAAGAGGGAGAAAAAAAATGGAGCCTTTAAGTTTCAACTGCGATAAAGTAATGGATTTAGAGACACACTCAAAACCCAGATATTCTTAAAAAAAAAAAGTTTGCTGAAGCTCTGCTGCAGTGTTGTGTGTGATGTGCCTCAACTGTGTATATTTTTTATTTTAATTTTTTAAATCATTTTTTGTGGGTTTTTTTTAACCTAAAATTGGTGTGATAATGTCTTGACTTTTTTCAGTCCCAGCCCTACATATGGATAATTCCTCAAATGAAACATCATGGCCTGGGAGTACGTTAGCATCATGCCACGGTTGCCACACTCGGTAACTACAGCTGTGTCCATTAGCAGGTTTTATTGTCAAACAGGGCTTCATTGAAGTGGGTTTTACAATGAATAGTGCTTCTTTGTTTTCAGCAATCAGTGGCTGAATGGAAAATAAGAGATGACCCTGTCACTGGGATCCTCCTGTAGTGTACTCTTGGGAGTTCTGGCTTAACATACCATTGGATCCCTCCTCTTCTGCGTTCAGGCGGATGTTGCTACATATTCCCTGGATATATAAACAATATATGAACCTGCAATGGTGTATAATCAATTGTGCCATTGCAGCTCACTAACACATTTTACACAGTTGGGTGGAGATCACATAGGGAGTCAACATCAGCATGCCAAAAACATTTTTTTCTTTTTATATGAAATTCAGTTTTTGATTAAAGAGCCTGCAATGGACATGTTTCGTGGTCCGTGGTCTTGATGGGTATTCACTTCATATATTTAAAATTTTTTGTTTGTTGTTATTTCCATTGTTATGCTAGGCTGCACTGGTTTAACTATGTGGCCTGAAGCATTTAAGCAAATAATAAAAAATGACCAACTTTTATAAATGAGGGTACAGGAATTTGGAGCTACTGATCTAGAAGAGTTATTGAGAGTCTTTGTTCAACAACTGGTGGCACAATATACATACTAAAAAGAGCAACCAAAGAGAAGAGAAGTCTGTGCATGTAGCAAATGAAATGGCTTGTATGTTTGTATTTCATGATGAAACCAGACAGAGGGTCCCCTATTTCAGGGACCTTGCTTTTTTACTTGCTGAAATACTAAATGTACCATATATTGAAGAATGATCTGGGGATTTTCAGTTTAATCTGGCTTGGCCTTGGTTCAGTTTTTGTTCTTCCCTTGCTCATTTTTCAACTTATGGATCACACATGTCAGGTAAGTGTACATCATCAAGATGGTTAGTCTGAATCCTGATCATATCTACCAATTAATAAACCTATTAGCAGTTCATAGTATGTACAGATGAGTTACAAATCAAAACCTAACAAAACCTAACCTTATTCTCTGCAGCCATCCCATAATGTTACTCCCTGTGAAGCTGTGAACAGTCTGATGACATCCTGTGTTGGCAATCTCAATGACCAGTTGCTCTTAAGGTTTTCTTACACATCACACTAATGAACGGCTTCAAAGTTACTGAATACAGTCTTTCAATCACATTCTATTTACAGATGTTTTTTTCCTATAGATCTAAATGCAGATATTGGTTTAGAAACTGTTACTGGCAGTTGGGCAGTGTTTGTGAAGAGAGCTTCTGGCGTCATGCCCCCAATAATCAACAGTCTTTCTAAGTCTCTTACCTTTTACTCATACCTTCTTGATCCAAAATCAAGGTCAGCTGGGCCTGCTTGACAGTTTTGATATATCTCCTATCTGCACTCATTTATTTATTTTGCTTTTCTTTTTCATTTATCTGCAATCAACATATTGTGCATCAGCTTGAAAAGCAAAAAGTGAGCTCTTTCAAGTGCGTGTACAAAAATATTGCTGCAGAGGAGTAAAATGTTTTTGTAGAGTTAAATGACCTGAACGTTTTTGAGAGGGAGAATGAGAGAGAGAGAGAGAGAGAGAGATATGTTTAAGGTCATTTGGAGGATCTGGGCTGCATTGTGCATATGTAGCTTCAGGGCAGAGCTTCTAGTTAACGTTCTGGAATGGGCTGCTTCTGCCTATCCTATAGCATTTCTGCCACATTGACTCAGCCAGCTAAACACACAGCCTTTAGTAACACAATAGCAGCCTAAATGGCTTTTCTGAAAGTGATACTTGCTCCCCACATTATTAATTCATACTGCTGGTCATCGCAACCTTGGGACTGGTGCAGGGTGGGAAAGGGTGGTGGGGTGTAGGGAGAAGAAGAAAGGGAGGGAAAGTACTAGGGAAGAGACAAGGATGAGCTTGAAATGAGGAGGATGAAGATGAGGAAAAGAAAGGACATGTGGGTTAGATTTCTGTCCTTGGGAAAGTGCGAGTGGGGGGGATCGATAGAGAACTGAAAGCAAGAAAGATCAGGTGGCATAGCAGCTCTGAGAAACACTCACCACGGCTTAGCCAAGAGACAAACAAGGTCATGCAATGACCACTAAGAGAAAGCGAGAGAGAAAGAGGCAATGAACAGTAAAGTTGCAAAGGAAAAAGAGTGCATGTCAAGGGAGAGGAGACATTTAGGAGTCAAATGAGATAAAGAGTGTGAGAGGGGAAAGGAAAATGAAAACTTTTGGAAGTCTGGTCCATCCCCTTGTGTGCCTGTGGGTTCTCTGGTGGCTGGTGTTTTTCAGGAGATCCACTCTGTGCGCAGCATCTCAATGCAATAACTTACACAAGCCACCACTTGGATTTCATTTTTTTCAATCAGACAGCCTGCTGTGAATTGTGCTTGTGCATCTTTTCACATGCTTTCTTAATTAAAGGAACACAATGAAGAAACAGAGTAGAGTCCTCCCAAAATACAGCAGACCCTGCTTATCGTAGGGGTTACGCGATGTTGTGATGTGGTAATGCCTAAAAATGCCTATTTTTATAGTGTAAACCTTAAATAGGCCCCCAATTACGCTCCCAAAACACTTTAATTTCATTTTAAACTCAGCTTAATACATTACTCTTAAAGAAAATGTAAAGGTAAACCCGTATTTGTACTGTACAGTTTACACTGAACTCCCACAGTGCTATAATGTAAAATACCAATATGACTGTACTGTAATTCATACACGGGCGTTGGTATGCGCTGTCATTTTCTTTGGTATAAGCAGGTAAATACAGTAATAAATTCATTTAATTTACTGTAATAAAAATACAGGGTTTTAAGAACAACAAAACAAAAAACACGAGAACACTCGAGATGGTCCAGGGGGCAATTCTGGACTGCAGCCGCATTAAAGGGCAGCAGCCAATCAGACAAAGGAGAAATAAATAGCATTCTCAGATTGACTACTTTCAAACCTCCCGCCTCTGAGTACAGTGGCATTTCACTATCCCAAGATGCGCTTTCTTTGTGTTCTCTGGACGAGGGGTGTGGTGGATGAGGCCCAGACGTCACAAAAGCAAAACAAATGCGGAGGTTATGTGCAGTTTCCGCGTTAGTGCAGGGGTTTCAGCGAACAATTATTAGCTTGGTTCTCAGAAAAAATCCGTGATGGACTGAAACCGCAACTGCTGATCCGCGTTAAAGTGGGGGAACTACATGTGATGTTGACTTGGCAAAATTGACTTGCTAGTCAAGGGGATAGTGGTGGTTTTTGAAATGTTGGAACATTAGATATTTGTCAGTAGAAAAAGCTTCACACAACTAAAGGACATTATCTAAAGTATCTGGCTATATGTTGAGGAGACTGATTCTTTGACAAAGCTAAAATGCTGGTAATAATAATGTACATTCGTGGTTTACATGTATGACTGAAATGTGCTAGTAAACTGCTTCTTTATCAAGCTAACTCGTGGAAGGTGCAGGTATAATTTTTTTAAAATACTGGTAATGATTATGTTGTGTGGTTGCCCTCCACTGCATATAAGTGCAGTTACATTTTTACTGCAAGCTGCAGCAGACTGGTCTGTGAGTGTCACTATTTTTGACTGACTGATGACCATTTTTGAAATGCACATGTACAAGCATCTCCTGAGAGACCTAATTAAATGAGATGTTGTCTTCTGCATACCCCAAATGTTGGACCATCATAAAAATTATGTATAAGTGCCAAAAACACTTTAATAGAATTGTATTACGGGTGTTACAAATTTCTTAATAACAGGTGAAGAAACAGCCGTGAGTGTCATATATACATTTGAGCTCAGGCTGTGTCTCAAATGGAGTTAGAAATTCTCACCTATTTTCACTATCAGCTATTTTTTTCCAACAAACGGTGCACAAGAATGTAAACTGGAACAATATTTTGTTCTACTTCTGGGATTATTACCTTGAAAAGGGTTGTGCAGTGTTAGCTATCTTGATAACTAAAGTGTTAATGCTATTAGATTATATACTAGCGGCTGTATTTTGCTCATATTTTTTACACCCTTCAAGAGAAAATGGTCAGTTTGCTTGACTTTACACATGATTCTATGTAGTGCATGGGAATGGATATCATCATAGAGTCTGTTGTCATCTTGCCATCTTAGAGTCTGTTATTATCCTTATAACAGTCTGCTGATGCAGACATTGTTGGAGAGCTAACTAAATCTGTTTTCATGGGTTCAATCAAGACATAGCAGTCGATGAAGCATGTCAGGAATATGAAACACATCCATGGAGAGCACACATTTTAGTCTTTTTTCTTCTTACTTTTGTTGTCTAGTAGCAATAGTAGTCACAGTAGTAGTGGTTTGGTAAAAAAAAATTAGTGTACTGACAAAAAGGGGCATTTTTTTTCCTTTTACACTAAAATTAAAGGTCCTGGAATCTTTCTCCAGCTTCCCCTGGGTTCCTCAACCCATCCTTTGAATGGCACCAAGTGGTTTTGCATTTTTGCTCTAACCTACTATGTTGGGAGTTGGGAGATAAGAAAAATGTGACACCGTTAGGTGTGCCCCAAGGACACTAGCCATTTCTGTAGATAAATCTGATGTTCACTTTGAACTTGTTCAAGGCCAAGATTTAAGCCGAAGCTATAAGTAAAAGGAGATAATGTCATTAAATCTAAGAGAGGTGTGAGTTTCTTTGCTAATGTTTGTGAGTTGCTTGATTTTCTCATCAGAGGGCAAGGGTTTGAACTGGACTTCTAGTAGAAGCAGCAATATTAACTAAAAGCTGTTTCCTGAAGCTGTACATGGACAATCTGTCGCTCTTCTAAAATCTTAAATGTCTTCTGTTGTTTTAAAATCACTTTTCAGTTTTTTTTTCAATCATACCAATTATTTTCCAGCAAGTTTTTTTATGCTATAATGAGCACTTAAAACATATATAAAATTTTACTCATTGTCTCTTGGCTCTTAAATCTTTGCAGTGACAGGACACACAACACGTAAATTCCAAGTGTCCATGTCTGACTGAACAAATCTCATTCATAGGCATTAATACTCCTAACTCAATGACATGTCCACATTTCTTGTAAATCTTAAATATTTCCTAGTGCTGACATTGGACACACCCTTTGTTTCACCCAGAAGGAGACTGCAGCAGTACATTGCAGTTTCATCTTCTCGGCAGAGGAAACCAAGGCTTAGCACGACCATGTGACTCTGCTCTATAATTTCCAGTCTCCATTTCACCTGTGTCTTGATCAGATGGCCTCAAAATCAATTCTGCTTGCATTCTAACCATGCTGCAGTCAGCGCTGACATCATCATTACCATCCTATTTTAGCCATTGCTTAGATTCTGATCCATCTGATACTACATTGATGCCTGTATAGAGTAATTCTAACCCTTTCTGCTTTCCTATATACCACATTTAGCAACATCCGGAGTCATCTCATCTGATGTGCCAAAAGCTAAATGCTAATATATTGTTGTGTGTAATGGTAAGCTAATGTAATTGTCGGGGAAGTATGACACTTTTAAATGGACCTAGCGCATCTTGAAATCTCTCTTAATAATCTATCGAGTTCTGTGTTGAAGTCCATTGTTCAAAGTCAGTCTTAGAGTCTCAGTGGCCTTCATTAGTTTGTGTGTGAGAGTACTTTTCCCTACTGGCTTTTGAAAGAATGTGGACACACAGCCCTTTATTCTCTTTCTTTAACATTTTCCTTTTTTTTACCCTCCTCCAGACTATCCCAGTCTTCTACCTCTTAACTCTTAACTCAGACCTTTTCCTTTTGAGTCTAACCATTCTTCTTGCATCATTTTCTCAAAGCTCATATTCCTCTTTTGTCTTTATTTACTCCGTAATGAAATGTCAGTGTGGATCCTTCTTTTGCCCACCTTTGTTCATATAGCGCAAGACTGAATAAGTCTTATCACAGAAGCGTTCCCAGCTTGCTGGAAAGTTCTAAGCAATTTTTCTGTGGTAGTAATTTTGAAGAGAACATCCATTTGTGTATTTTGTAGGATTTACTACTTAGCAATTCTGTTCTCACATTACCTGACTCAGTTGGAGCATCAGATGACATGGGTACAGGACAGACAGGGAAAATGGCATTAGGCAGCACAACCTGACACCATTTCAATAATCTCCTCATTTCTTGTCCTCTTTCGCTCTTTCCTTCCTTGCCCTTTTCCTGCTCGTTCTTCACACACACTCTTTCTGTCCTGCCTCGTTCAGCCTCTCACTCTCCCTCTGAGTCTGGCTTCCTCTCCCAGCCCTCTGTTGCCATTCCGCAATTGCTGTTATAAATTAACTTTTCTGCAAGTGACACAAATCCCAGTTGAGCATCTACATGGAGACATTTATTACTTAACACCTGTCAAGTCTCTTTTAATCTGCGACTCGCTCTTTCTTTACTTCCCATGGATAACGAAAGCCAGTTATTGCCAGAGCGTGTTGATTTTAAGCTTCCCGTCAGGCTTTTTTTTTGAGTAAGCATTTTGATTCAACAAAGGCACCATGATTTTACATCTCTGCAGGCACTTTTTACTCTGTGACTGAGTGGCTTGTTGCCTTTTCTTTTCACATCTCATACTCCTGCTTTCTGGCTCTTTCCCTCTCTCTCCTTTTCAGTTCCATTCGAAACTGGTTGGACTGTTTCTTGTGCAGTACTGCCATTGCATTAGACTTTTTGGACCACTCAAAAATCATGTTTTCCAGACTATAAACGTGATTTTTAATGTAGTGGAACTTTCACATCAGGCACAATAGTTCTGTTTTTTTTGTTTTTTTTATTTCACTGGTAACTGATGTATTCAGAAGGAAGTTGAATTCATAATTTCATTTATTCTTCTTTGCAGCACTACAACTACAAAGCACACACGGCACACCATATTCTTTAAAATATTAGGTATAAATGTTACAATACAACAATAACTATTTTAAACAATATGACTATAAACAGTTGCTGTGCTCTCACCAAGGTTCTCACAGTCATCCTGAGCCTTGCAGCAATGGCTTTCGCAGAAGTTTGTGTCTCCTTGGTCACTGCGCAAATAAGTGTCCATTATAGAGAATAGATATCAAATGTTTTCTGCTAATTTTGGTGCACAGTCTCTTTTTGCTTTAAAAAACCCCCAAAATACAACATTTACACAAAATTTTACATAAAACAAATTGTCATAGCTTTGTACATCATGCCCTTCCCCTGTGTTAAATCCAGCAAATGAACATGAATTGTGCAGAAAATGTGCAGAAATGTGTTCTTTGTGGACAATGTTTACTTATTTCCATTCAGTCAATAAAAACATGTAATTGGATGGCCAAACTTTTGCATGTAACTGCATTTTCTTTTTAACTCTGCATGCTGCCTATTTTATATGTGTTGTGCTCTGCCAGAAGCAGGATGAGCTGCCATTTGTTTTGACTGCAACAAGACATCTGATTTTTTTTTTTTTCGCATCCATACAACGCAAACCTTCGGATTAAAATGTTATGCAGCACTCCTGTACCTCCTGTATGAAAGACTGTATTAATTAGCTTGCATTTGTGTTGAAAACTTGACATCCATATTTTATTTATTTATTTATTTTTGTCCATAAAAATCAGACTGCATAGGATGGTAGTCTGAATGGACCGCGTACAGTCAAATAGGTTTTAATATGAGCTTAAAAAGATGCTGTGCCCTAAGTGACAGGGATCAAACACAGTAGCCACATGACATTCCATCTTCTGCTTTTGAGGCTGGTGTGTGGCAGGGAGTGGTCTGATCTAAAGTGGAAGAGCCTGTGCTGTCTCACAGCTGTGAAGGTCAAAAGAGGTCAGAGTACCTGTTGCTTGGAAATATGGTCTGTTAATCAGACATTTTTCTTGAGAGCAGACAAGTCTTACTGTGGTGTCATGCTGTTAGATGTCATGCTTATCTTTGGACTAACTAGACATTAAGGGTGCTTTCACACCTAGTTTGGCTCTTTTGATTCTTCCAGTCCATGAGTGCAGTTAGGTTACCCAGACACCATGCAAGGCATTCTGTACGCAGCGAGCAGAGTATTTCCTGACCTGCCAAGAACTTCACATATTTGCTACTTGAATCACTTCAATTTTTTTATAAATGCCCTGCTCCCTACTATGCCTGGTTAATTTGAAGATATGCAAATGCATGCTGCTGGTCTTAAAACCCAGACCTTGTGAACTCCTTAACTTGGCAAGTCAGCAAATAGTCAAGGTGCCAAGTCATAGCTTTGTAATTGTTACTATTTATTTGTTCTCTTTTGACACAGCATAACAGCAGTGACACTAGCCTGGCAGTGACACTGGCTTGGTAGTGTCTGTGCTGCTGCACAGAGTGGAACTTTATTTTGAATGTCTTTTGCACCTGGACAGTGAACTGATCTCTTGGGATAGACAGACTTTGAAAAGTAGGTGTAAAAACCATTTTATACTGTAATGGAGACAAAATTGTTTTCCACGATTATTTAAATAAGATCTTCAATTTTTCCCATTGCATTCTCATTAATGCTGGTGTAAAATCTGTCCATTAGTAACAAGATCATGTTTTTTGATGATCTTGTCACTATTGGAAGCGGAAGGGAAAAGATGAGTCGGACTGAGCCAGCTGGAGCAGTGAAGGATTCTTTCCTGAGCATTAGGTGATGGCAGAGGAAGGATGAGAGGGGAGAGGACATGCTGTCTTTTGGGGTCTACAGGAAAATGAGAATGGCATAGAATCGGCATGATGTGCAGCAGAAGCCGATGCCAGAGCGTTTTCTCATCTCATTGTATGTTTTAGTCTGTTCTCTCTTGCGCCACTGTCGCTTTCTGTCTTTGCACATCAGTTTCCTCTCTCTCCTCTCATTTGCCTCTGCCTTCAACACTGATGCACAGGGACTTGAGCCACTTCTCATGGCGTTCTGACTTCTCATTTCTTGGCTAGCACTGGCTTCTAGCTATATACTTTAATGATAGCCTTTCCACAGCCACCTGTCTGCCGCTGGTGCTAAATGCCCTGATGAATCAACAGTATGACAAACTATATTGTGCCTTCTGCAAGGTATCTAGGATAAAATGAGCACACTCCGTCACAGACACAACAAAACACAGAACAGACAATGAATGCAACCTGGAGGACAGTTTAGAAAGATTGATTAAGGGATGATCACAAGTATCTGTTACCATTACACTCCTTTCTAGTGAATGCAACTGATGCGCAAGCACATTTGTCAACAGCGTCTAATGAAGAATTCACAAAGCTAAGGATTTCTGACTGGTTTCCTCAAATAACTTTTCCCAGTTCGAACAAAAAATGTACCACTGCTTCTGCCCCTTTTCTGCAACATTGCACTTTTTCTGTCCTTTGAAAAAATTGCCCATGAAAGCAGTGGCATCTCCTAGAAAGCAACCCTTTCTGACTAAACTTTCATGCCTCTGTGGGTGTTCTCTCTCTCTCTCTCCCTCCCTCCCTCTCTCTCTCTCATTCTCTTTCTCTCTCCCTCTCTCTCCCTCTCTCTTTCTGTCTCTCTCATGCACACTTTCTCTCTGTTAATTTCTCACCTTCTCTATCTGATCAATGGAGAACAGCTGTGTCCCAAATCCACGAGTAAACAAGCCTGAATAAACACAAAGCCTCTCGTTTGTACAGGTTATCTAATCCCATAATCCTTTGCGTGTATGTCCTAACCTTCCCACTATCCCAGCCCTGCCAAACTCCAAAAGCTGCCTGTTCACCCATGCGCCTCTTCGTTCAGGGGTTACCCTGGCTATATCAGGGGAGCTTTAATCATAGCTAGAGGTCGATGGAGATTACAAAGGCTTTTCTTTGTGCTGTTTGCTGCACTTTTATGCTGTTAAAGATGTGACTGAAAAAATGTCCTAACAAGGTTTAGACCTTCAGAGGAAGGAATTTGACATCTTACAATTAGTCCAGAGGGTTAGAATGGGTGTAGACTGAATCAAATAGCATTGATTGCTTTCAAGTCATCCTGGTTCTTATGTTAAAATGATGATACCTTTAACTGTACGTTACATTTTAGGGGTTGTCCTTTGTCATGTTGTTAAGTAATCTTAAATTGTTGTACTGATGTGGTTTTTAACACAGTCATATTGTTAAATATAAAAATACTTATAAACTCCCATTACTTGTTAGCTACAGTAGCCTCGTAGCTCCAGTGCAAAAATAAATTAGCAAACTTCAGATACCAAACATGTCTTGACTGATCAACTGGACCCAATTGACATAGGAAAAAAAACCTTTTCTAATTAATCTGCTGTCAGAGGAGCTGCATCTAGTGCTGGCTTTTGTTGGCCATTGTAAAATCATTCTAATAAACTGATCATGTAGAATAGATATTATCTCTAAGCTGTAGTATGTCTGTCATTCTATAAAAGATAGACAAGCATTCATTTAATACTGGATATACTGTGACTTATTTCTGTGAAAGCTTTTTCAGATTGCATTTCAGATCAAGTTTTAGATTTCGGGACAAACTAAAAATCTTTGAATTTTGATCATTGTTAGAGCATAATCTTTACATATCAAGGTAATAGCAGTGGCACCTTTAATTAATCACATGATAGTTGCATTTTACACTTTTTTTGCGCTGGGTCAGAGGGGTTAATAAACTCTTACCTATGGTAGGACTGTATGCTCATGGACACAAACATACTTGCGTTCTCTAAAAATGACATGTTTTATGTGCCACCAATGAATTGGACTTCTTCATCTTCTTTTTTTTAACACAGGTGCGATGGACTAAGACAGCAGGCAGTGCATCAGACAAGTTCCAGGACACACCCATCTTCAATGAGACATTGCGGATCTCCAACATCCAGAGGGTGCAGGGTGGCCGCTACTACTGCAAGGCTGAGAATGGGGTTGGGGTGGCTGCCATCAAGTCCATCCGGGTAGATGTGCAATGTAAGTGTTAGGGCCCACAATCCATCCACTTCCCAATGTCAACCTATCATTCCATTCATTTTCAAGGGGGAAAAACAAGGGAATGGAATGAACTTTCCGGGAGTGTGCTTGGCCACTGTTGATGGGAGTCGGTTTGTTATAAGATGTGAGTATATTGAGAAAATTAATGTGTCGGTGTGGATTGACTGAGAAAGCACACTCCTGGAAAGGGTGAATGAAGTGGAAGGATATAATGCGTGCATGTCTGTTAGATCAGGCCGAGTTGCCTCTTTTATAGTGTGTGGATGCGTGTATGTGTGTGTTTGTGTGTGTGGAGTAATCTGCCACGCTGCCCATCACCTCTGACCCACTGTCCCACTGAGCCAGGGGTCAGGTCAGAGACCTCAGCCCTGCACACTGCACAATCATCCAGTTACAGAATCCACCGTCACAGGCCCCAAACTTTACACCTACTGTGCACTAACTGGCTGGACTATAAACCTTAGTTACACTACACATAGTCCTGAGTACATACACAACCAGAAACGTAACACTTACAAGATATTTTTATACAAAGAGTGCACATTAATCTTTGTATGTACACTACACATCTATCTGAAACTATGCACACGGACATGACCTGAAACTTTACATTTTCAAAAACTGCTTTTCAGTGGCGCTCCGCATCCTTTTGTGGGTATACAGACACAACCTGAAACAAACAAAATTTTCATTTAATTGAAATCCTTAAAGTGTACCTCCACACTACTCTTCTTTCTAAGTGCTTATACAGGCATGAGCTAAAATGTTATTTACATTTTAACATTTTACATCTACTTTACCCTCACACTCAATGTCCTTTACAGACTACGCAGTATTCCACAGCACTGGGTGTACATCTACGAGTGTACACAGATATGGCCCAAAACTTTACATTTATTTTGCTGGTCATTTACAGACATTCTTTTAACTTACAGTCCAGTTTGGTCACTAGTCTGGATAAATCCTACCATATTTTTCCCCAAGGTAGCTACTAGCTACTAGTCCCACATCTCCTTTCACATTTCATCATAATGTTCTACAGACAGTTTTGATCACTACCCCTCCCCTTTAATCTGAAACCCCGCAATCCAGGCTATCGGACACTGAGCCCCCTTGTCCTATGGGCTCCCCGGGGGCAGCCGGTAATTGTGGAGCAGATAAACAGGAGCAGGCTGACAGTGGCTGTGAGAGTAAACACTCTTGACGGGTGACGCTTGTTCAATTTTCCCCTGCCGGCTCCACTTGGCTCCCCGGGTGACTCTGCCACCACAGCGCCAGCAATTAGAGTCAGCCAGGGCAAAGCAGCAAGGCACAACATGGTCACACTAATACTCACATGCTCACTCACATACGTTCACACACACACACACACACAGGTCCTCAAAGACATACATTCACACTCACATAGACATACACCAATATCCACTTTTAGTCTGTCACTCTACTTAGCCTTATTATTGAGAGGGAGGGATAGAGAAAGAGATGGAGAGAGAGGAAACAAATGTGTAGTCAATAGGAAAATATGGACGTATAAGAAAGAGAAGTAAATAAATGGGGGCTTTTAAAAAACTCTTACAGAAGTGGATAACATACATTTACGTGTGTATAT
>JBBPCX010000154.1:24924170-24967714 GCA_037974365.1 Hydrocynus forskahlii
AATCAAATAATATTGCGTAATCATGACAGCCCTAAAGAAGTTTATTTTGCTTTGTTTTTTTTTGTCTAATTTAAAATGCGGTTCCTCAAATTTCAAGTACAAGATGGAAACACTTGCATAATTGGTAAAACACAGCACAAATGTAAGTAATTTTCTTATAATAAAAATCGTGTACTTTTAAAAATATATAATTGTTTCAGGTGCAGACAGGCCTTTCCTCTTTTTCCTTTCCTTACTTTTCCTTACTAAAGAGTTGTCTCTTTAAGGAGCAGCACTGTTTTGAATAGAACAGTAAATGCTAGTATCTGTGATATTACGTGCATTGTAACATGCTTAGTGGGCAGTCTGCCCAAAAGGATGAGGGCGAGATGAAAATAAGTAGGGGAATAGGGCAGAAGGAGAAAGAATCAAAGAATGTGAAAAAAGAGAATAAGAGAGAGAGAGAGACAGAAAGAGAGGCATGTCAATAAAGACGAGAGAACTAAAATGGGGGAATGTTTTGTTCTGTGCTCGCTGGTTAAAAGGGTGGGCCACAGGGGGCATGCTCAGCATCCTTCGGTCTTTTGTGCAGCAGAGCGACCAAACAGAACTGGTTTGACCAGAGCAATGCTCCTTCTTATTCAGCCAGCTCTGTGTGACTTGAGCACATTAACAAGAAGGTGCAGAAGAAGGAATAAATCCCCCTCCTTTCCCACCTTCTCACACTGTCATTCCATTTGTTTTTCAATCTATGTCTTGTTCTCCGTGTGTTTGTTTTTCTGTGATTCTTTGATAGTCTATCTTAGTACTTGATGATTTTGATTCTGTTCTTGAGCCACTTTAATAAAAGTAATATAAACCAATAATAATATTCATAATTAATTTGATCAATTATTTTATAATTTCCACTGTGACAGGACATCCCACATGACATTATTTTGAACTATCAACTGACCCTTCCTAAAGTCCTGTCTGCAATAAATTTGATATTCTATTTCAATCGATCAAATTCTGAGCACTGTGGGACTTAATTTTTTTCTCCGAAAGTACCTTTTTGAAAAAGAAAATGCTTTCATATAAATCCTGCAAGCCAAGCATGTCCTCTTAATAACAATGTAATTTTGTGTTGTATTATTTTTCCTCTCATGTTGGTGCACGGTGATGTAATCAAAACTCAGAAAGTCTTAACACATTTCACTGAAAAAGTATAAAATGACAAAAGTAAAACAAGTAAAAAAGTTCCATCATCATTTTAGGTTAACTTTAAGAAAAACAAATGTAATTGAAACTGTTCTGAAAATGTATTTGCCTCTTCTCAGCACCTGTCTCGTCCATTGGTTTGCCTCTATTTCAACAGATTCAGTACATGCGTTTAACCTCAGTCTTCTACACAGGCACGCAGACAAGACAGGCAGTTTCAGTTAACATCAAAGCAGATCGAGAATGACAGGAAGAAAAAGGTAGAGGCAGAGGGGGTGAGAGAGAAAGCAAGGCTGTTTTTAAAAAGAAATGAAAATATGAGAACTCTAAATGTGAGGGAATAGGGATGCGGGGGAAAGGGAAGCTGTAATCTGCAATCTGCAAGATTTTGATCAAAACACATCAGACACCTCATTACGCTCACATTTCCCTCACATTTACTCAGCCTGTGATACACACACACACACACACACAGACACACACATACACACACACACACACACACAAACACATACACAACTATTTCATTTCATCACACACTGTTTTGTTGTGTCCTCCCACCTCTATGCATTTATGGGTGCACACACACGTACACACAAGCGCACACTCACAAACACACTCAAAGACACTCGCACATGTATCTTCGCCATTCACTTCATGCATTAAATGCTTTTTACTTGCCTGATGTCCAGCACTTACAATGGTTTTAGGTACCAGAAACAGTCATCGATTTTGACATGACAATTTTCCAGTCCTTCTTTAGCGTTTAGAATTAAGCAGACTTTTTTATTGTTCATTTAAGACCAATTATGCAGTACAGTCAATCAGACGAGAGCTGCACATATGTTACCACAATCAAGTAATATTGTAAAAAAGATTTTTTTTTTGTTATTGATATGTTGTTTAGACAAATACAGTTCTTCTTTTTTCAGACCTTTTGGCGCACTCAAGCCATCACATGAGTAGCACCTGATTTTATCTACAGAAAAATGAATTAATTACTTAACTAAAAAACATTAGGTACATAAACTAAATGTACATTAACTAATAACTGTAAGCACTGTTTACACAGTACTATATTACAAGTTAAATAACTAATGCATCTGTTTATTGGATAATATCTAGTCAGAATAGAGTTTAGTCCTAATGTTCTAAACCTAACTCGAAACTTCATAAATAAATGGTTTTAATCAATGAAATATGGAACTTTGGAAAGCCAGGACCATTTTGTTTGGTTTTAGAAATGGTCCTCCTCAAAGTGTGGATCAAAACACACACGCGCACACACACACACACACATACTGGAAGGTTGTGTTTGAGGGCAACTGGCCTTTGACCCAGGCACCCTGGCCAGCGAGACAGTAGGTGATTGAGTGGTGGAGATGCAGCATGCCTCTACAGTAGGGATGGACTTGGTTCAGAAACCCCTTCAGTGTACCATTGCCCATACACCCTCACTCTTTTACCCTCACCCTATCTATTATTCACTCACTACACAGGTAAGGCTTGCTTTTTCTACACTAAAGGACAATGGGATTACTGCTGAGACTGCTGAAAGTTTGAGAACCAGAATCACAGTCATGTTTATTCATCCTATACTTTAATGGTACTGTCTGGTATTTCTGTGTGTGTGTGTGTGTTTGATTGGATCACATCATGGAATGCACATAAAACATTCATAGCAACTGACATAACAGTGACTAAAACAGTCTTTAGGGACATTGCTGGAATGAACCTTTAAAAATGTTTGAGTGTTTATGTCAGTTGTCATGAAAGGTTTACACGTTTCATGAAGCTTTATGAATACTGGCCATTAGTGAAGTGTTACCAAATTATTTCCAGCTCCTGTTATGTTAGGTGGCCTATGTTGCATGTAAAAGTAATTCTTGTTATTTTGTTTATTTTTAGGATGGTTCTGATGATTCTGTGTGATTTGACCATAGATATGATGGTTAAAGGACATTTACACACTCACTGCCATAATGGGAAGCATTTAGAAGGTTTTGCTGTTAGTGACATCAGTGTTAATTGCAGGGCTAGACCCTTTAAAAACTCATTTGCACAGTTAACAAGAAGAGAAAGGTGTCATTATTGACTCTGTTACTGTGTGTGTATTTGTGGAAGTGCAGTGTGTATGCAGTGTTTGTTGGCATCTGATCGAGTTGGTTTGTGTTTGTTTATAAAAAAAACCCACCTTTTAAGTTGTGTATTTAATGAACGGAGTGAAATGGAAGAACACCACAAATGTCACCCATTATTGAGCTGTCTTTCATCAATTTTAAGCAGGGTTATTAGGTTCTATCCTGTTATGCATACCTCGAAAATCTGCATAATAGAATCAGTATTTCCATTAAACAGATCAACAGTTAGGTAATACATATAAAGAAAATGGTAAACATGTTAATGTCATACATTAAATAAATGTTATTGTACAAGTACATGATAGGTATTCCTGAAAGCAGCAAAGTCTAGGTGAATATTAGCTTTAGCTGCATGGTAAGGCAGTGGCTGAATGTAAGCTTTAGGCTGTCCATTTCAGCTATAGTGTACCAGTTGAATGCTTGGACCTACTTGATTGATTGTGTGTTTAAGTTTTAAATTTACATGTACCTCCGTATGTATGATTTCATATTTTTGATGTCCTCGTTACATTGGGTACAATAGGGAAAATAAGGGAAACCCTTCTGTGAGTAGATGTGTCCCAGTTTTCTCACTCAGCCTGTGTGCATGGGCTTCTAGACTGCCTTGGTTCGCCATCACAGAAACATTATGGACAGAGCTGTGAACTGCAGGATGTGTTTTGAAGTAAGGAGCTGTAGCTTGAGGTTGGGCATGTGCAAGACTGAGTGAGGATCAAGTATGGCAACCACCCAGGGATGTGGGACGATGTTTTAAGGTGTGGGTGCTAAAATTTTAAGTTGCTTATTGTTGCTTTTACTGAAACTAAACCCTGTATGTGGAAAACAGTAACTTTGCAGGAGATGGAAAAATCCTTGGCTTTCATTGTAAGTTAATTTAAAATCATTTTGTTGCAAGCAGTTTGGATCTGTTTATCATGAAATTTACCACAACGTAAAGGACAGCTGGCATTTTCATATAAGATTAAAAAATGAAAAACAATAAAATTGAGAAAAAAAGACAGGGTCTTTTAACAACAGTAACAGATTGTATGATGTGTGCAGCCACATTACACCAAATGCCATGCCAGTTTTGTTTGAACAATTTACATCAAGCTGAGTGTATCAAGTGAGAGACAAGAATATAACAAGAATATAAAGCTACTGACGCAGAACCCGACATAGAAACTTCTGCACTCCCTGCTTGCCCCGCCAGCTCTCATATTCTGTATGATCTTTATGCAAATAACAGAGCTGTGACCAATCAAGTTGTTGTAATGTGGTGCAGTAACTGGTTGAATTTTGTAGTGATGCTACATACTGAAAAGTCAATGCCTGAATGTCCTAAGCTGTAGCTAAGCTGCAAAAACAGCCTATTCTGAATTTGTTGTTTTTGTGATGTCAGAGAAGATCAATGCATCACAGAAGATCAAAACACTAACATGTAAGATGTAGGTCATTTAAACACAGTGCATACATCTATAGTAGCTTTTTCTCAGGTTATCTGTTTGGGAATTTGATCAGTTGAACAGTTCATCTTGAAAGCTGGGGGTGCTGCAGCCTCCTAACCGTCACTACTTCCTGCATGTGATCAGCTGAGGAAAACAGGAGCTGGCATGTGTTTGCTGGGCCTTAGTGCTGGCAAGAGAAGAGCGGCCTCGGAGCGCCGAGCCGAAAGGCTTCAAAGAGGAGACGTAATCCTTGATTCTGCTGTGGCCTTCACTGTGGTTTCGCCAAAGCCCACAATGAGCCCCTTGTGCTGGGCACGATGGAGAAGCACTTGGGGAGAATGGGAATGAGCCTGAGAGAGCAGCGAGACTTACCAGTGCGCGCACACACACACACACACACACATACACACAAACACACAAACACACACCTTCAGTGCGCACTGCAGGCACAGTCAAACAGTGTAGCTGAGCCTTGAGCATTAATTTGTGAAAAACAAAATCAGCAAAGTCTTTGTGCCTGTGTGTTCTTAAACCACAGCTGTTTAGCACCCAATCTTGCATTCCCCAACAATAGAGTCGGGAAGGGTGTAAAGGAGGAACAGAGGTGAGAAGAAGAGACGAAAGGAAGCGATGGTGAGACATTGGGGTTGGGGGGGGCGAGAGGCTGGCAGAGTACAGAGTGACTGGGTTTTGGAGTCATAATGAATGAGAAAAAAGAAAAATAACAGTAGACTGTATGTTGTGACATTGTTAGCTGTGATTATGTGTGCAAGCTGACCCTATAAAATCTGCTGTAATTAGATTTACTGCACTGGTTTATGGAAAATGACTCAGTTGAATCACTCTAGATCCAATTATCCCTGTTGTGCTGTGTTTATTGCTACAGGTTCCTGTGCTAAACCGATCTGCTTGACTTTTGGGAGCAACTCAAAAGAGTCAGTGCCACTCTCTGCCATAAACCCCTTTGTGAACTCTATTATTGAGTTTTATGATGAGACATCTTTTATGTGTAACACGAGGGCCATCAAAAGCCTTCACTTGAGCAAGACACAGAGAATTATGTTTATCAATGGATTTGATATGTTTTAGTTGTGCAGTATGTCCATGATCCCTGCCTTAAAGGGCCAGTATCATAAAAACGAGTTTTCCCCACCCTTCTTTTAAATGTAAAACAACGTAAATGCTGTTAAAACATTCCATTCACTCCCCAGGTCATATGGTTCATATATGGAATTAAGTAGCAAAAAGAATTCATTGTTTACGGGATGTCACGAAAATCAAGACATTTACCTATATCCTTCTACTCAGCCTATAGCAGTTTAGCCCTGCCCATTCACAATGTAATTAGAGGGAGTATTTTAACCTGGCATGACACAAGGCAGGAAACAGAGCTCATTTAAATATATCCACCTTAAAGACACAATAAAGAACAGACTGTTGCGTAAAAACGAGAATTGCCACAATTAAGTGTGCAAGAGTTAACCATTGTCCACTTCTCATCTAAATTCCATGGCTTACATGTAAATGTAATAATTTTCATGTCTGCAGAGATAACAGATATTTTACTGCATGTACATTGTTATGGGAAATATGACTCTATGAGCATCTGTTGGATGCAATGTTGATTTTGTTTAGTTTTTGACTAGATTTAGCATAATTACACTTTCTTATCCAGTACCTATATGGATGCTGAAATATATAGATTCTTTTCTTTGAAGACATCCAAACTTTAAGTAAGCTGTATTCATGTGACACATTTTTCTTGGATCTCATTCATTCTGTTTTCCTTTCCATGTCCAATCCAGTTTTTAATGCTAATTTTAGCCCCATCATCTCTATTCATGATACATTTAAGGAACACAGGAGCTCCTGAATAGGCTTGAGCAAACTCAGGATCAGGATTTGCACATAGTTTGCATCTATCATGACTTTTAGTGTCAGACGAAAATGCCACTACGGCTTTAAAATACACAAAAGTATTCATATTTGAATTGTAACCTGTTGTGTAGTCCATGACCTGAATCAGGCCTGATAGGTTGTTTGGCTTCTGAACATTCTGTGGCAGCAGAAATAGGTCTGGCCTATATGGCAGCATTTATCATCATGATAAGTTGCATCATAATATGCATTTGTGAGCATTTTGAGGATTTTGTTAGTGTTTCTAGAATACTTGCCAGTTACATGTATATTTGCAGGAGTGAAACGCATAGCACTCATGTACTCATAGATTTTGATGTGTTTTTTTAAAATGTGGATTAAAAAAAATCCAAATAAATGCTATGACATATTTTGTGAAAATTTCTTGGAAGTGTCATGATGATATATCATTCATTCTCTGTAACCTTACTAGGGTTGTGTGTACCCGGAGCCAACGGACACGAGGCGTGGACTCAGCCTGGCCCACCGCAGTTATGATGATATATTTTGCCATATAGGCCACCCCTAAGCATATGGAAGGTGTTTTTTTTTTTTAGCTGTGGTCATGTTTGCAAACCAATAAAGCCAAACCAATAAAGCTGCCTTCCGTGCAGCGGGAACCACTCCTCTTGTGAAACATTAAATGGGGCTTAAAGTTTTTTTGTCATTGTGATTACAAGGTTTGTTAACAAAATAAAAATATTAACAACAATAATAATAATGGGCATATTGGGTAGACTACCACACAGTAAGCTTCAGCCATGTTAATTTAATGACTGTAAATACATGAATTTTTTAAGTTACAACAAGAATCACCAAACCATACAAAAACAGCTAAACTATGCAAAGAACAAAGACTAACTAACCAAACACAGATAAATTCTTTAGTTTAAGAATTTTTCAATTTAATGTTGCTGTAAGTCCTTGCAGTGCTGAAATGGGTTATTGGAAAAGGGTGCAGTAGATATTGATTCCTGTGCTTGTTATTCATAACTCTTTTTGTCTGTGCTCTCTGAAGATGCTTATCAGTGGAAGTGATGAGGGGAGGGGCTTAAAAAATGTCAATCATAAACCCTCTTCTACACCCCACCGACCACCGTCTCACCTGAAAGACAGCATTTGTCTACTGTTGTTGACTTAGCAGTGTGATTGAACAATGGCATATTTAAAACTTACTGAAATATTTCTGTTTAGAATTGTGATTTAAAGAAACACATGCATTTATAGAGCCTTGTTTCCAGTACATCTCAAATCACCTCCTGAAATGCATAAGTGATTAGATAGCAATCCATTGCTCTAATGCATCTCCTTTTCTTTTACATTAGGCCTTTTCATAATCAGATGTTGAAGCATGATGTCTTAGTAGTCTACTAGATTTTCAAATGGTTTTAAATAAATACATATAGTGACTTTGTTGGATTTTACAATAACATAAAAATGTTTGAAAATGACTAAACCTTAGGGTGTAGTTCCTTAGGTTTCTTGAATCTGTCAATCCAAGAGCAGCTCAGTTGTTTTTTTTGAGTGACTAGTAATGCAATTCCATTATACATAGAAACCTTTCTGCTGCTTTCCTCCACGTCTACACTTAGTCTTTACAGTATTTGGCTTTTATATGTGTTTGAGGTCACTGTCTTCAAACAAATGCTGTCCAGAAACAACCTTTTGTGTGTAGACTAATGTATAAGATAAGATAAGGTAAACTTTTATTAGTCCCACAAGTGGGAAATTTGCTTTTTAAAAGTTTGGTATCACTTTTACATTAAGAATTCTAAATCTACTAGGAATGGTAAGAAGCTACTTAATGAAATATATTGTATAATTGTTCGTTTATCGTAATATTAAGTTCCTGCCTTAAGGAGCAGATTCAAGTTATCTTCCTCAGTTACTTTTTAAAGGGGACATATTATGCTAAACTCACTTTAGTTGTAATGGGTCTATGGGCTATACAAAACATGTTCATGAAGTTCTTTGCACAAAATCACTCCCACATAAAGAGATATCATCACAAAGAGCTATCACCAGCTTTATTCTTGACAGTTTCAGTCCCTTTCAAAATGAGCTGTTTGGACGGAGGGCCCAGTGTGACTGGGCTAATTTGCATAGAACTGCCCCTGATCTGTCGAGCCCCCACCTACTAGATTAGTTGAAGATCCGCCATTTTGTCTGCTAGTTTTACGAGCACGGATATGCCAAGCGCTCTGTCTACAGGCAAAGGCAAGTCTCACATGAAGTCTTGTGTTGTCGGCTGCAAAGAACAGCACAAATCCCTACACTTTTCTCCCAGACCAAGAAAACCAAAGAACTGCGTGGCTCCATTTCATTTTCGATGGCCATGTCCCAGCAGCAATCGGTTTCGTTCCACCTTAAAAAGTTCCACCTTAAGTATTTAAGGTGGAACGGAAAATTTGAATAAGGAGCTGTGACTAAGGAGCTAACTTCAGCGTTGAGGGGGGATCTGTACCTGCTATCCGTGACAAGTCAGCGGATGAGGGGAATGTAAGTACTGTCAAATAATGACAGTACTTTTTGTGTTTCTATCGCAGTTAAGTATGAAATAGCTTATTCGATTCGTTTTGTAAGCATGGAATGGGTGGGGCGTGGCCAGCAACAGCTTATTTGCATAAAAGGGACAGAGCCCTGAAACGGCTTGTTTTGAAAGGGACCGAAACTGAAGAATAAAGCTGGTGAGATCTCTTTGTGTGAGAGTGATTTTGTGCAAAGAACTTAATGAACATGTTTTGTATAGCCCATAGGCCTATTATAACTTGATTTTGGGCACATCTAAAACTTCCTCTGCGACCAGAAGGTTGTGAGTTTGAATCCTAGGACTGCTAGTGGCACCTCTGAGGTACCATTGAGGAGGGTACCTTCCCCACACAATACTCCCCGGGTGCTGTGTTCCTGGCTGCCTGCTTTTTCAAGAATGGGTTAAATTCAGAGAGGATTTTGTGCTGTTCACACTGGGTGCTGTGGTGTGTTCACATATGACAACTGCTCATTTTACTTTACACCTTACTTCACTTTAATACTCCAGCCAGTTAAGAGCTAAAGAAAATCATTAGCCAGAGCAGGTGTTGTGGATGGTAGCTGGAACTGGACTTTTCAGTAAGGTAGATGCTCTGTACCAAGGCTGGAGACCACTGGTGTAGAGGCTTTACGTAACATGGGTTTTTAAATGACATTAAACAAAAACCTTTCTGGTACCTTTATTTTTTTAAGTATATACCCTCCTTCACTGTCTCTTGCTATGAGGAAGTGTGCCATCATCCTTAACATGAACAAAGGGTGGAATCAACAACCTCATCCTTGAGGTTGTTGATTCCACCACACCACCATCTCCGCCATCTTTAGAAGATGTCACCTGAAGGCATAGCCGCACCCCCCCGCAACCCACACACTCCCACCTCTTTTACGTCGAGCTTCCAGGCCTAGGCGCTGCTTCCTGCTTGGGTTGGGGCTCATTCTGACTGGGGCTGCAGGATGAAAGGGAATGCTTTACTCTGTATGAAAATTTCATATGCCTCTAACAAACATCTCCAGGCTCTGCAACAGAACAGGGGCCTCGTTAAAAATGGGTGCCGGTTTCTGCATGGAGTTCTCCACACCCACCCTGTGACCCTTGTTAGCAGAGACAACCTATCGTTTATTATAATATCCACAGTATAGAATTTGGGCACACGCTGGGTGTTGCAGACTTCGCTGATACAAGATGTGACTAAACTTTCTTTGTGAAGCTGAATTTCAGCTGATTGTTTTCTTTGATGTGTTTATTGTGTGCTGGAAAACAGGATTGTTGTCCTGATACAAAAGCGAGCTTTTGTTAGGCTTGATAATTCCGGCTGTAGTCTTTGGCAGAATGTTATTATTTTCAGTGTTTGTTGTAAACCCCCAAAGACGATGTTGCTTTATTTATATGTACGTCTGAGAGTATTTTGTGAATGAATGTCTCTGTCTCTTTCTCTCTCTCTCTCTCTCTCTGGGTTAAGACTTGGTTATCAAGTGTGGGAGTGATATACAAATCCCCAAGGCCTTATGTATCAAGGCATATGTGTGTATGTGCGCACGGTTCTGTATTCCCTTTTCTCTCATATCTTTTCCTCACAGATTCTGCTTTCCCTTTTCTTCTTCTTTCTCTCTCTCTCTCTCTCTCTCTCTCTCTCTCTCTCTCTCTCTCACAGCCCCCTCCCTCCCAGCCTTGTGCTCTTCTGGCATTTATTGGAATATCAGATTTAATGCAGTGCTTGTCAACTGGTGTTACATGTTATTATGTGCCATTTCCAGAATGGAAACTGGGCATTTATCAGGCTGTGAGAAGAACGCATGGCTGGAGTTTTTGCTAGTTCTTTCAGTAAAAGAAAACTAGAGATAATTTGCTGAAGTTGCTCCTTTTGATGTTTCTAATCTACAATGCCCAAAATAAAGCACTTTGTCCACACTGTCTTTATTTCAGAAAGTGATATTTATAGAACAAGACTTCTGATGGCCACAAAGTGGCTATGATATGTGTACTAATATCCATTGTGTCAACATACATTAATTATATATATATATATATATATATATATGTATATGTATATATTTTTTTATTTATTTATAATAAGGCCACATTATTAAATCACCCCTGCATTTATTACTGCAACATCACAATTAGTCTTATTCTATAAAGCCTTATGAGATACAGAGTGGCTATCTGAGACCACTCCTCATTGTGAAATCTCTGCAGAACTTGCAGGGTTCTTTGGACTCTCACCCTACAGGTTTTCAATTTGTCCATAAAATGGGGTTACAGTCAAAGTTCTAATAATAGTAAGTGTCAAGTGGTGGCTAGATTAAATAACAACTTCCAAATAATTTGTTGGCATAGAGGTGGCACCTACATGTTTTAGAGACTTGTTGACTTCAAAATGTTCCCATCTACAACTGAGAATAATCTTGCAATTTTCCAACCATGGTCTTTGGAGATCTCATCTACACCATTGTCTACCTACAGATGAAGTCACTACTGATCTAGTTATTTAAACTTCTTAAGTATTGCCCTTCAGGTGGATAAGAACATTTTCTGGTCTTTACATGTTTTCTCCTTTGCTAAATTAGTTACACCATCCGTTTGTAGACATGATTTTCTTGAAATGATTTTCCTTCATTCTAAGCTCTATAAAAAGTTTTGTCATGCTGAATTAGCTGTTTATTTTTGATATCTCATGGAATTTATAATGTCTTTTACTTCGTCTGTGCCTTAATATTGCAAACATTAGATTAGATATGATATAAAACAAATTACTCAAAGTTTATCAGTAGAAAATATCTTTCATTACGGCCAGTCTTATGATCTACTTTCAGACACAGTCTTCAGTATCTATTACACAGCAAAACAGAGCAAATGCAGCAATATATCTGGCTTGTTAAGATTTTTAACCATTGGATAATCTGTTACCTTTGTGTATTTTACTGAAGTGACATAGTGAAATAGCCTGGAGAGTATCCTGTTCACTGCAGTTGCTTCTAAATGGTGAAATTACTCTATCAATAAGATGACAGACTTTATTTTGATGCTGGATCTACAGCCATGGACAAAAGCAAGACACTATTGTCACTATTGTTTAATACACTATTGACCACACTTGATTCAAAATTCCAAACAAAAATGTTTGGAGAAAGTTTTAAAAGGGTACATCACTATACAATGTTAGACTACACAACACTCTTACATTGTTTTACAATTGCAACAATTAAAATAGCAATGATAAGTGCATAGTGTGTGCATATGTGATTCTGTTTCATTCCATCCGCAAACTGAATCAGGAGTGAAGCTGCTATACAAACACTACTGCACTTACAAGACATATGGAGACATTTATTATTTTTACACATCTCACTCGGCAATACTTCATAAAAGAATAGCAACCTGTGCAATTTACACACACACACACACACACACACACACACACACACACACACACACACACACACTGCTGCAAATTGTACAAACAGTGAACAGAAAAACCGGGAAAATGGTCTCTTATTTTTTTCCATGGCTCTATATCTTAAGAACATTCAAAAACACGCACACCATTCCATTTTGAGCAAGGAATGTGAACACACAACTAGTAGTGGCTTCCTGGCTGTTTTTTTTTTTTGGTGGAGGGTTGTGGTTAAATGAAGGAAATTATCTTCACAAACTGCACAGGTGTGCTTATGCATTCAAGCATCTGCCTCTAAATGGACGTTTGTGTTTGAAGGAGACCATCTGTGTTCTTGCATGTATCTGTTGCCAATATATTGACCAAGGAATGTGAGGCTACAGCCCCTTTTCCCCTAATCTCCAGCCTAAATAGGACTTAGATATATAGCAGTGGATTATAATGAGACATTGATTGCATTTAAAACAGGACCTTTAGAGACTGCAGAGCAGTATATATGTTTTTTTTTCCCCTAAGGGACCCTCAAGCTCCACAAAGACAGAGAGAGGGAGAGAGAGAAAAAGAGAGAGACTGATAAGTGAATAGGTTATGGTGCCCCGTTAAATTAGCAGCTTACTCAGTCTGCAGCTGCTGGATCATGTGGGTGGAACTAAAGTGTTGCAGCCATCGTAATACTGAAGGACTAGAATGGACTTTTACTGACTGTTTATAACCATTAAACATTTGGAGTGTTGTTCACATGTTAATCTTTGCAGATCAGACCTTGGACCTTGGGTCTGGGCTCAACTTGGGTTCTTTTATCCTTTTGAGGTTTCTCACAACCCCTCATAGTCTCCTTTATTTCTGGCATTCACAAATCCCTCACTTAATTGTCACCGAGGTGATTTGGTAGGCTCTATCATCATGTAGATGTTTGCTCTCTGGTCTCTGGTTGGTCCTGGTTGATTTTGGGCCTGGTTATGGCAGGTTTTGCAGACCCTGGTTCCGATTCTGAGGTTTGAGTTTGTTTTTTGGCCAAGCTAAAGCTCTGCCGTAGATGTTCTTATGGTGTTGGTTGTTCCATCAGGCCAAGTCATTTTCAGTAAATTGTTGTAGAAATCCCTGCAAAAGCACATTGAAGAAGAAAAAAGGCATATTTAGGAAAATATGGAAAATTATTTGTACCTACAAGTGGCCTTGGTAAATAAAAAGCAAATTTTTACTCTATTTATTTGCTGTAGAGTTGAGACCAAAATTACAGTAGCAAAGTTTTAACCATAGGGCAGGGATTTGTTTAAAACCTAGGGGCATTCTATTATAAGTCCTTTTTTCAGTTTATGCTTGGACTTAATCAGTATCCACAGAGTATATTAAAGATCTATTCACAGATACCTCCAAGCATAATGCGCCATCACTTCATAAAGTCAGCCTACTCTGAGTGAAAGTAGACTTTGCAGTCAGAATTTGGTATGCATAATGAAAAGCTAAAATATACTGTGGGAACTTTCTAACGCTAAGGACACTAAACTTGAATGCATTTGTCTTTTTTTTATCATTTTTAGGGCTAATTACTCCGGCGCTTAGCCAAGCCCCTTGCTGCTGTGAAAAGCGACCTTGGGTTTATTTTGAGAGGAATGCAGCACAAAAGGAGCTGTCCAGAGCCTTCCCATCTACTTTCTACATTTTATGTGATGATCATTTGCCATTTCATCTTAAGTCTAATGAATAGGGCACTCAAGGAATCAGTGTTTTGAATAATATAAACAATTTTCATATCAGATGAATGAAGTGCAGTGGAAATTACTAACGTATTTCTGTGTGATTTTACATATTAGCGTGGAAACTAAACAAAAATTATTGGATGTTTGCAAAATTATGAATAAAGCTGTAAATATGTAAACTCAAGAATGATATTATAAGGAAAAGTAAGAAATGTAATTTCTTTACCTATAGGTAGATAATTGGGCTGGCTCGAATCTCACGGTTCAAATACGTGCTGACGTTTTCAAACGAATTATCATTCTCAAAAACAACGGCTGTTTATGCTTAACTACAATTGTTCATTTGCTCAATGTATAGTTTATTTTAAAAATGAAAATATTCCAGGTTTTCATAGTATACTTGCCTTTTTACAGCAAGGAAAAGAGAAATATTACATTATGCTGTTCAGATAAGTCTGTGTGGTGACCTAGATAGCATTGATGATAAAGATGTACATTTAAGACATAAATCTCTTAAAATCTTTGTTCAGGAACATATTTCCCATGTCAGTTTAGGTTTACCAAATGAAGAGCCACATTTCTGTTCCATTGCTGATGTAGAGCTGTTCATTATCATCTTCTTGCTGTCATTTGGAGCAGCAGTTAGAATGTAACATTGCACCATTTAAGGCGAAATATAAAATAAGCTTCTGTTTAAAATGGAAATGAAAAAAAAAAAAGCCAACATCAGTTTTAGAAGAACTAATTTCATTAATGTA
This sequence comes from Hydrocynus forskahlii, assembly GCA_037974365.1. Taxonomy (NCBI): domain Eukaryota; kingdom Metazoa; phylum Chordata; class Actinopteri; order Characiformes; family Alestidae; genus Hydrocynus; species Hydrocynus forskahlii. Next base: position 24,939,217 of record JBBPCX010000154.1, read on the forward strand.
GGTAGCCAGTGACTCGGAAGTTTATTTCAACATTTTATAGTAAATGTGTATAGGTTTATATAGATTTAGTGATCAGCTGTGTTATTTCTTAAAGAAGAACTATCCAAATATTAATATTCAAACGAATATTACCCAGTGTGCAGCTGTTGATCATTTGGATATTGGGGCCAGCCATTGTGACACTGAGAGCTAGGCTTTCACTCTAGGCCATTAATCAGACAATCAAAACAGGGATAAAATACAGGTCTAAATTAATGCTAATTTATGGTAGTGCCCCTTTGAGATAATGGTATGTTTGTGCCAAGCTAACATCAGCGCATGGTTTCTTTTTTTGGCTGTTAAACACACACACAGTGAATTTCAGTACAATACTACTAATAAAATTCAGCACCCACATGCATGTATATTTCACTCGTAAGCCATTCTGCCTAAATTATGTAGCAGAAGGCTCTCCATGTTCATCAATAATTAACTCAACACAAATATATATATATATATATATAGTATTTCCTAGAGATCATCAGAGTCAGCGAGATCATCCATTGAACATACCAGTGGCAAGCAGACGGCAATGTTAAAAGCACCCTGACAGACTGACATAAGACCTCCTGAACTTGTGAATCATGTTTAAAGATACAGTGGCTGGATGGTGTCTAGCCTTTTTAGCAAGAACTACAGGGAAAAACACTCTCCAGAGCACCTGGAGCTTTCTCAGCGGAGTCAGAAGCATTCAGTCAAGAATGTCTTTCTGTTTAAGCTTTACAGCTAATACAAAACTAGAAAAATGTTGAATCCAATGTCTTAAAGCTTGGCAAGTTTTCTCTGTTAAGATTATCCTCTTAAACATTAAAATCATTAAAATCATTAGACATTAAAAATCATTTTGTAAACTATAGCGAATATTAGAGGTTAAAGTCTTTTCTGAGAAATTCAGACATGTAAAACAAAGTCATTTGTTTAAAAATTCATTTTTTAAACCATTGTAAAACAATGTAAACAATTTTCATATCCGATGAATGAAGTGCAGTGGAAATTACTCATGTATTTTTGTGTGATTTTACATATTAGCGTGGAAACTAAACAAAAAATATACAAAGTCATTTGTTTAAAAATTCATTTTTTAAACCATTGTAAAACAATTTAATGTAGCATTTTCATAACCGTCTCTTGTAATAGTTCTCTAGAATAGTACATTTCATGTCAGACAAATCTGAATGCCTTTGTTTATATCTTCAAGATTCAACTATGCATACATCAGTGGATTACAGATATATTAGTTGTACAAATAAACATTCTGACTTACTATTTGTCTGGAAATGTTTGCCAGAAAACCTATAAGAAAATAACCTTTTTTAATTCACTCTGTCTTCTATAAGATAAGCAGTGTGTAAAACAGAAGATGGATGTTTTCCCATTTTTAAGTGGTTTTAATTGAGAATTAAGATGTTCATTTTTAATGTTGCCCATGTGCCTACACACACACTGTCTCACTCCACTGTAATGAAGAGTATGTTCAAAGTAGTAAAGGCATCATTTTGTGGTGTTCTGATTTGACTTGGTATTTTTTGAAGCAAAGACACAATTGAAATCCCCTCCTCACATGGGGCGACATGAACGCTTGTGACTGAAATGCATGCATGTGGGCGAGAGAGAAAGAGGCCTGATGACCACTAAAACAGAACTTAAAACAGAACGACAAATAACATGCACTTAGAGTGAAGCAGTACAAACCAGACAACAGACCTCAGCTGGGAACGCAGGTTCCATGCATGGGAAATTACTACCAGCAAAATGAAAGTGAACTGCTAAGACTTTGCAATATAAGGGAACCTTCGTTATAACAAGGTTATGCACCTACTGAAAATATTGTAATGGTTCTAAAATCACATTTGGTGTTTTGATTTGCAGTAGAGCACAGAACTCTAATGGGTGTTTCTCCACCTTTTGAATGGATGAATTGGAGCATGCATTGTATGTTTGCTACTGGGTGTCAGTGGACTCTTAAGATTCCTACATTAGGACACCCTGGAGAATGGCTCAGTGCCTAGTTTGTTTACTACATAAAGAGCAAAAGACTGAAGGTGGTCTTAACCTATAATAATTAGTACAGCTGAATTCAGAATTACTTATAAGTGTAACTTTTATGAGCCTTTTTAACCGAATGACTGTGCTTTGTCATTCAAATACCAAATGTGCACTGGAAGCCGAGAGTGAACGAGACTGAAAAGATCACTCCCTAGAGACTGACCTTTAGCCTGCAGACAAACTGTTTTTCCCCTCCACAGGATGCGGGTGCCTCTTGATTGCCCCTCCTGAGCTGGCCATGGGGGGCTGGCATGGTGAACAGGGAAGCAAATGATGCTGCTTAGTTCATAATGAACTTCATGGGCAGATCAGCGTGGCTTAATCTGCTCTAATTGGGCACTGTGTCTGAAGTGAATGTTTTTTAATATGAATCTATTGATCCACAGGCTACAGGGGTGTGTTTACAATAGATGTTGTGGATGGAACGGCCAGTTTGGTGATTTGTATCATATGATAAGCTAGGCAAGGTGCAGCAATGCTGAAGGGGACCTTCTAGCCAGGGTGGATTAGAGAATGCCTGCAACTGCAGTGCATCAGGGGAGGATGCACCCCCTTTTGTGACTATCCTTTTGTTTCTCACAGGGGAGAGGAAAGGATGTTATATAACAGGAAGTGACCCTCTAGTTTAGTATTGTAAGTCAATGAGATATTGCTTTTTACATTTTGTGCATTGAGACTGTTTTTAAAGGAAATGACTATTAAACTTTCTAGGGCCACATATTAGGCTTCTTTTAAGTGATAAATACCAAATGTGCACAAATCTGCACAGTGTAGTTGAGCCTCAAAGCTAATAAGCTGCCAGTTAATGAGGTCTATTTCCACCAGCTAGCATCAGGCAAATAGCATCATTGCCACAAAATGATCCTTTGAATGTCATACTGCTGTCTGCACAAATGGATAAAAGCTCTACAAATTGCACAGCCAACATTTTATGAAGATGCACTGAATTTTTCACCCCAAAATGATACTGTGACTGAAATTAAAACAATAGGCTGACAATAAGGTGTCAAGAATGCTGTTTATTCTCATTTCTTGTGGACACAACATTTGAATAAGAAGTGAATGATTACAGAATTAACTAATGAATACGAAATTGCCTCATTAGTGTTCCTGACCTGACCTGAGCATTCCTGGTTAAACAGTTTGAGCAGCCGCTGATCAACACTGAAACTGTTGGCTGTGTGGAAGTATTTCAGTTTCTCGTTCTAAGTATCGAGAGGTGGAACAATGCCTTGCAAGGACTACTCCATTACAGGTTTAATAGCACTTGAAAACATGGCATCCCTCTTGTTTTCAAGAAGGAAAAATCCCTGCCAGCATGCTGGTGCCTGTATCAAATTTTCAAATGGCAATAAATACATTTTAGAAAAGGTTTTTGTAATGATAAAAAAACCTCATTTGCTATGAATGACTAACCATTATCTGCTGTTTGATATTGACTACATGTTATCAGTTTTAAAAAAACATTTTATGTGAAATGTTCTTACATAAAGTAAGCTTTTTCATTTAAGCGTATCACTGAAATGTAGCCAGTAGGATGTGCATTACTTGTTTCTACCTGTGTGATCCGTTATGCAGTTGACGGACCACATTTTTACTAAATTTGACTTAACTACAATATTAGGCAAGATGAATATCCTGTGCTAGCACACACGTGTTATAAACCTGAGTCAAACAAGCAGTACAATCACTGACCGCCGACAGCTTGCACTGTAGGGAAGTAAATTCTGCCCCTTACTAACCACTGACTGCTTTGATGGAGTGCCACTAAAACTCAAAAAGGTTTAGCTGCCCAGAGTAATAGGGTTTGCAGAAATTAAACTAATCATATGCCCCAAAGGGTATGCAAGTGACATTAAAGCTTGTCGTGTTATTTCAAACAAAATCAACCCTTTAATGACAAAGTAATTAAATGAGAGTCACATTGTTTTTTTAATTTCAAGAGACCATAGTTTACTGATGACATGGCAACATGATTTTTTTTTTTGATCGAAGAAAACATTTGCATCTCTTTATTTTTTTTTTTATTCATCAAAATGTTTTGACTACAGTAAGCTGAAAAAAATAATATGGTGAAAGTTATTAATTCTGTGGCTTAGGCTTATGAAAAAAATGTCTGACTAGTATAAGGCGGACACATTTTTATTGCTTTTCTCTCCTCTTGGCTTTATATTGAGAGCTAAGACTCTGAAAGACAGCGAGACAGGCCTAGGAATGTTTTCCTCAGAGCCATGATAATTACTTTTTAAAAGTTTTTTTTTTCCCCCAATTGACATGGGTATCAAATTCCGAATATTTTAATGTTTATATCTATAGTTTATTTATTGTTAGTTTCAGTAGTCAGTCTTGGCTCACAGTTACATAACTACACCTGCTTCCTATATTTATCCATCTACAGTGCCTTGCAAAAGTATTCACCCCCTAGCTGTTCTCTCTATTTTGTTACCTTACAACCTGGAATTTAAATGGATTTTCAATTGGATTTTAACTGATGGACCTAGAAAACAAACTACAGATTAATGAAGTTAAAAGCGGAAAAAAATGTGTTTTAAATAATTCTAAAAAATGTAAAACTGAAAAGTGATGCATGCATATGTTTTCACCCCCTTTGCTTTGAAGCCCCAACCACTACCTTCAAAAGCCTCTTCATTAGTCAAATAAGACCGACCTGTGAGCAATCTAAGTGTCAAATGATCTCAGTGTACATACACTTGTTCTGATAGCCCCCAGAGTCAACACCAGTGCAACACCATTAAGTAAGGGCTACCATCAAGCAAGCGACAGCATGAAGACCGAGGAACTCTCCACACAGGACAGAGACAAAGTTGTGAGAAGAACAGCTCAGGGTTGGGTAATAAAAAAATATCACCAACCCTGAACATCCCAAGGAGCACCATTAAATCCATTATTAGAAAATGGAAAGATTATGGCACCATAGCAAACCTGCCAAGAGAGGGTCGTTCTCCAAAGTTCTCAGACCAGGAAAGGAGGGCATTAATCAGAGTAGCAACCAAGAGGCCAAAGATAACCCTGAAGGAACTGAGTGGCTCTACTGCAGAGATGGGAGTATCTGTCCATTGGACCACTATAAGCCCCACACTGCACAAAGCTGGGCTTCATGGAAGAATGGCCAAGAAAATAAGGCAGACCATTTGAAATTTGCCAGAAGGTCTAATGGAGACGCCTCAAACATGTGGAAGAAGGTGCTATAGTCAGACGAGACTAAAATAGAACTTTTTGGCCATCAAGGACAACACGATGTCTGGCAAAAGCCTAACACCTCTCATCATGCTGCGAAACACCATCCCCACAGTGAAGCATCGTAGGGGCATCATGCGGTGGGGATGCGTTTCATCGAAAGGGACTGGGAAACTGGTCAGAACTGAAGGAAAGATGGATGGCGCAAAATATAGAGAAATCTGTTCGAGTCTGCCAGGGATTTGAGACTGGGATGGAGGTTCACCTTCCAAAAGGACAACGACCCTAAACACACTGCAAAAGCAACACTCCAGTGGTTTAAAGAGAAACAGGTAAATGTCCTGGAATGGCCCAGTCAAAGTCCAGACCTCAATCCAATTGAGAATCTCTGATTTAAAGATTGCTGTAAACAAACGGCGTCCATCCAGCTTGAAGGAGCTGGAGAAGTTTTGCCATGAAGATTGGGCAAAAATACCAGTGTCTAGATGTGCCAAGCTTGTGGAGATGTACGCGAAGAGATTTGTTGCTGGAATCGCTGCAAAAGCTGGCTGTACAAAATATTGATTCTGGGAGGGGGTGAATAGTTATGCACACTCAGGTTTTCTTTTTTTGTCTTTTCTTGTTTGTGAATGAAAAAAAATAATTTGCATCTGCAAAGTGGTCGCTGTGTTATGTAACTTAAAAGATACAACACCCCCCCCCCAAAAAAATCCTTTTAAATTCCAGGTTGTAGGAGAATAAGAATGCCAAGGGGTTTAAAGCTTAAAATAGCAAGATGTGATAACTTTTTACTAAAGATGGTATTGCTCAGATTTCAAAGAACCAAGTATCAGCATCTGATCAGAAAATGCTGGATTGGTTAATAGAGAAAACAATGTGATTTGATTAGGTAATAAAGCCTGAAATGTCACAGAATTACTTGTAGAACTTGTGCTTTAATTAAAAATAGATCATTTTGAAGCTTAATATGTTTTTAAGGAACACAAAATTTAACCGTAGTGGTATCGACATGTGTATCGGTCTTGGGGAAAGAAAAATATCCAATCAAATAAGCTCTTTCTCTTCACATGTTCCTTCCTTTCTTTCTTCCTTCCTTTTTTATGCTCATGACTATGGGTTAATCATTCCTCGTAGGCCGTGATGGAGGATCTGCAGTGTCAGAAAGAATAGAACAGAGCATTAGAGACAGCTGCTGAGGGTGTTGGGAGTCCACAGTGGTGGGACACATTCAAATGGACGGATAAGCACATTCTACTCTGTGTGTGTCTGCATGTGTGTAGTCAGCTTGGTGGGAGTTCGCTGTGTGTATGCAGTTGCCACACAGTTTGGCTTCATACTTGCATTGACATTTAAGGGTCAACGTTAGGCCTGGCAATACAGCCAAAAATGTTGTCTTTGTAATAATTATTAAATTATTACAGCAGTTAAGTTGGAGTGTGATATATTAACAAAAACACTGATTCATTCATGTTATAAAAATATTCAGTCATATGCACTGAGCATATTATTTTACTGTAAAATGCAGTTAGAGAAGTACAATGTAGAAATCGAGAAATCCATGACAGAACCCAGTGCAAATCTAGTAGAAATATTTCAACTTTAACATGGAGACAGATGATATCAGAGTAAAAAGAAAGTCTAAATGGCCAAAACTGAAGCGTAATCTGTTCTTGTACTCACTAGCATGTGATAACTTAACTATAATGTTCTGTAAGAAATAGCTAACCATAGTGAGCTTGAGAGGATTTACAGTCATATTGGTTATATAAAGACATGTGTAAATGTAAAGACATACTTACTTGGGTTTGCGGAGGACTGAAAATGCTGTCTGATAAAATCTAGCTTCTCACGTAGGCCAACACACATCATTCAGTAACTGACTACACTGAGACTAAACTGGGAATACCTCTGACAGTCTTGTTAAGGCAAGTTAATGATGTAAATAGTATTGTTTATGACAGTCAATCCAGGTATAAAAATGAACCAGACACAGTAATATAGTGTTAAAACAGTCATACATTCATCCACCAAGTCTCTCCTTTGCTGAAGTTAAGGTACAATGGTCAAAATACATGGGTACAATGATCAAAATACAATGATCTCTTTCCAAAAAATGAGGCGAAAGGGACCCGAGCAATTTATTGTTGATTTCCCGCTGCAAAACCTTTAACCAATTATCACTGCAGCTCAGGTTATCAGAATAAAATTGTTGATTGAATGGTTGAGACACAACAACTGAAGTCATCAACATTTTTATTTCAAAAATTGAAAGGGTTAATGTTTTCAACCTTTGTCAGTCACCATGTCAGTCACCATGCACAATGACGGCATAAGTAAATGGTGTGGTGGGTTGGTGCCCTGCCCAGCTTGAATCCCTGCCCAGCCCCTGTTGGCCTTGGGATAGGCTCCGGGTACCTGACCCAAGTAAGGATTAAGTGGTTACAGAAAATTAATGAATAAATGAAAGCATAGAACATCAGTGTGTATTATGTGTCAACTGAGTCAACGGTTGTCTACATAATTTGTTGACAGCACTGTCTGTGGTAATCGATGGTGCATTGCACAGAGAGGCTGAGAAGTGCTAGAGTATTACAGTTGAGGTATTATATTGTGTATGTTGTATTGCATTGTGTGTTAGGAGACGTTTTACTGCCTCAGGGTCAGAGGAGGCCACATGCCTCAGTAAATCACCCGGTGAGAATAAGGCTCTGTATGTGTGTGTGTGTGTGTGTGTGTGTGTGTAAGCAGACACAGAAGTAATACACCACTACTGGTGTTATATCTGCTCCCTTGGTTTAGTGGCCCACTGAAAACACCCTCTCTCTCTCTCCTTCCCTCCTCCTCTCTCTTTTTTCTCATTTTTCACTTGTGTGAAGTGGTCTCATGTTTGCTACACCTAGCACCTTCTGAGCAGGACCTTTCTGCTCAAATTTGGGTTCTCATTGCCTTTGTGATAAATAAAGGTTTACTTGAGCATTAAATAAACATTTAATTTTTTACTAGTGTGTTGTGACCGCTCTGTAAACCTGCATATGTAAGCAAAGTTTAAAGTGTAATGTATGGGTTCAAGCTTAGTTTTTTGTCTTTCTTGGAAAAGATAAAACTTTTACTTCCATGACTTGCCATGTGTAATCAAACCAGGGATGTGGAATTCGAATCCGGTCTCCATATGTTTCTATGGCCTTGGGCATGTCTTGGACTCACTGGTCTTGGACTTGTCTTTGACTTTACAGAGGTGGTCTTGACTACAGCTTTAAATTAAAGTAATTGGACATCACCATTACATGATAAATGGACATAAATACCATAAATGGACATAAATGCCCATTCAAAACATTTCAGCTACATGTACGTTTGTGTTTTGCATTAATTGCTTGCTTGCTGAGAGTTCTAGTGAAGAGAAAGTGAACCATTTGTCATGCTTGACCACCGCACAGCACATGGTGTGAAACGTATGAAATTTGTCCTCTGCAGTTAACCCATTCACCCAAGTTAAGCAGTGGGCAGACAACGATGAAGCCTGGGGATCTGTGTTTGGGGATGGGATCTTGGTCAAAGATACCTCAGTGGTGCCAATGGGATTCAAACTCACAACCTTCCACAACTCCCCTGCTGGCCAGTACATGAATATTACTGTCAAAGAACACTTATAGTTATATTGCCATTTATTAACAAATAGTTAACTTCAGAACAATCAGAATCCCTCGTAACAGGAAATTCCATTGGTTTTGTGTACTCCTAATTTTATTGCAGCAATGCAGGCTGACCGGTAACACAAAATTCATGGTTAAGATGACAAAAATCTTTAAAATGCAACTGAGCCAGACATTTAGCATGAAGATAACCTTATGTGTCCTTAAATTACATATATTTGAAAATAGCTTTAAATGGAAGAATTGTTAAGGTACTCATCCAAGCCTGAGATGGACAGAAGTAGAACATTGGCCAGCTTGAGGCTGGGCTGGCTCACTGGTAAATCTGTTAATGCAGTTTAAGACAAAATCATTCAACAATATGAGATCTAGAATTACTAGAGAACAATTGAACAGAACGACTAGTAGATGAAAGGAAGCTGGAAACCGTCAAATTGCGTGAATGAAGGGGTTTTGATCTAAAGTGTCTGAAAAAAAGTCGCCTCTCTTTAACACACATTTTCACACAGCATTACAGAGGAGAAAAAAGTCGGTGAATCAATGTGGCCGTGGGTTAGGAGCTGATAATATCTGCCCACATGTCCTCACGCTGGGCCAGGCTTTATCTGAAATGTGTTTTCACCATCTCCCCTATAGGCCTCTCTTCTCCTCTGTGAAGGTTATTTGATACAATGCAGCACCGAGTCAAGATCAGGTTGACCTTTTTTGCTTTTGTTAAAAGGCAGCAAAAATACAAAAATTCAGACCGGATGAATCGGCACCTTTGCAGTGGGGTGCAGGGCCGCCTTTTGCTCTGCCTGTCATTCAGCCTCCTTGCATCGTCCAAATTCCTTGCTTCCACGCCACTTTGATATCCGTGTCCAAACACCAGGAAATACAAAGGTTGAGCCCTGTCAACACTGTCTGATGCTCTGACTCAGCTGTTCTGTTTTTAATACAGCTGAGTGGAACCTTGCACTGCGAGTTCCATTTTTTGGAAGTGGTTTCATCCCTTTTTTCTCTTTTTTCTGTAATGGTTCATTCCTTATTTAGAAAATGATCTTTTAATCCTTGTTCATGAAGCACCATGTTCACATTAGTTTTTGAGTGGGCTTCCGTTTTAGCTAACGCACTTTCCTCTGACAAAAAGTTCCTGCTTGCTTCCTTTTGCACAGGTTCTTGTGATAGACAGTCAAATAGTCATCTAATACTTATTTATGTGGAAGTGCTGCATCATGGTCTGAAGTGCTAAATCCGCCATATTGAGTTGCTGAGACGTTTGTTAATTAATAGTTGCTACTCAACTAACCGACTGCTGAGCTAATAAGATCAAAGTCTGCAAATTCCAATTCTTTTGTAACTTCTACACAGTATCTGTATCTCCTCTGAAGTGCTTCATTCATGCTCAATTTATCCCTTTGATGCATACAGTCACCCCAATATGGCGACTGTAATAGCGCATACCTGCATTAAAACACTCTTGTTATTTTACACTTTTAATGGTGAGGCACATCACCCTGTTTCCTCCAGATACAAAAGCACACGTCTTCTTGTGTCTAGAAGAGGGAAAGAACCATTGGAGAGAGTGACGGGAGCGAAACACGATAGCAAGTCTCATGGCAGTAGCTTAAAAAATAATCATGATGCATTCATTTGAATGCTGACTGCATTAAATGTTGTCTTGCCCTGTTGTTGCTCTTGTGTTTTCCTTCAGAATCAAAAAACCGTTTTGATCCTGGAGGAAATGTATTGATATTTTTATTTCTCTCCTGCTCTCTTTGCTCTCTTTCTTTGTCCCGTTCTGTTTTTATTCTTGGCTTGCACTATGGTCTTAGTGGAACATTGTTTCATTTCCCTCTGTACTGTGTAAATGACTGAATTGACAATATACCTACTTTACCTAGATGACTTGACAGACTTGACAGTCAATTTAAGCTGCTCGAGCAACAGTTCTGAACAGCCTTGTAACTGTAGCATAGAAATCAGTTGGCTGAGAAGGCCTTGAAGCTGTATCACTGGTGTAGTCAGCTTGGGAACCTTTTGGCCTCAGTGTGGAGTCGCTGAGGTAGCCAGTTTTCAGAAAAAAATTGTAAAAACAGTGTAGAGTCACTCAAAAACTCGTACCCGTGGAGAGCGGCTTGGACTAACTGTGCTAAAAATGCTCCGGTTGTCACGTGCAGGGTTCTTGCCGTGGGCGTCCTGTTATTTTATTTTGTTGTTTTCTCTGTCTGTAAGCACTTTGAGATTTTCTTGAAAACTGTAAAGTGCTATATAAATAACATTTATTATTATTATTATTATTATTATTAAATTACTGTCCTGGAAAACTTTGAAGCTACAGTGTAAAATCACTAATGTGGCTGGGCTGGGAGGCCTTGTGGCCACATGCAGAGTCATGGTGGCAGACGGCCCAGAAAGCTTCGTAGCTGCAGTGTTGACTTGCTGAAGCAGCTGGCCCAGAAAGCTTTGTGGCTGTGGCATAGAGTTGCTGGTGTGGCCGGCCTGAGAAATGTCTGAGCCTTGAGGGAAAGTCACTCTTGGCTGCTCTCTCAGCTAATACTCGGGCAAAATTCTCGGCCAATAAGGAAGCATTAAAGCATGCACAAAAACAGTACACAAACAAAACAAACAAAACAGATGTACAGTGGCATCCGTGTTGCACCAGCATACTTACACTGGAACACAGAACGGAAGTAAACAGAAGAGATGAATTAGGGCCATTGAGACCAGGTGTCTAACCACTTGCTCAAAGTGAGTTTACTCAGTTTTCACTCTTGTTTACTCTATAACTCATGAGCACTGTTGTCCTACTAAATGTTTGTTGTTTATAAGGGGACTGTACTGTCCCTCCTCCGCACTGGCACTTGACAGAAATTTAATTGCTCTATCTTTCTCTCCGAGTTGTGTGCAGTTCTTCATTGCTCTCATTATTTTTTAAGTGTGCTCTGATTGCCATGGCTGGTCACTGTGGGCTGGAACTATATTTTCCAGCTTACTTTTGGGAAACACTTATCCTCATAACTTCAGACTTCTTAGTATTATTTTATGGGCCAACATTTTTCCCTTTGTTCTATTTCGAGGTCTAGGATGCAACACTGTAGCCTCTTGTGTGTGTATGGGTGCGTTTTACTTTAAAAAAAAAAAAAAAAAAAAAAAAGATTAGGCCATTAGGACAAAAACTAGAGAAGGAGGCGAAGCAGAAAGCACAAATATGTGCCGAAAAAGAGCAGAAAAAGAACCTGCCCGCAAGTCAAGTAAATAAGAGGAAAGATAAAGGAAATCTTAAAAAGACGAAACTAAAACCAGCAGATTGTGTAAATAACTCCTCTTTCAGGATAACATAAGTGCTTATTCAGCATTTGTATGTATACACATGCATTCCTACATGAATGATATTTAAAAACTGCACATTCACAGCCGAGACTTTCTTTGAACTGCGCCACATAATCATGGAAGAGTAATATATTTATAGGCTTTTCTTATTCATACTTCAATTATGTTTATTACTTACTTAATTTAAAATTGGTCTAGTAACCTACCTAATGATTTATTTCTCGACAAATTATGAATAGAGACAGTACATTAATTCCTGTAAGGTAGCGGAGTGAATAGTTTGAGCATGATGCTTTTAAATGGTCTTATTAAAGTAGACATATTATGCAAAACTGACTTTTTACATCCTTTTGTATTTCCATTTGGGTCTCTACTGCTCCTATAAACATTCCAAGCGCGAATAAAAAAAAAAACACCCATCCGTTTTCTGTGAATCAATTGAAAGATTTTGATGTCTGGAATCATATGCTTCTACGAGCCGTTTGGATGACTCCCCTATTGTGACATCAGCATAGGGAAATTTGCATCTGCCATTTTTGTCTGCTGGTTTTACGAGCATGCATAAGATGCCAAGCGCTATGGCTACAGGCAAAGGCAAGTCACGCATGAAGTGTTGTGTTCATCTAGCTCTGGGTCCGACTCGGGGTTGAACATAAAGGGCTGGATAGTGCCTCTGTTTCACATGTGTCAAACGCGCAGAATTAGCATGGGATGGGTGGGGCGTGGCCAGCAACAGCTTATTTGCATTAAAGTGACAGAGCCCTTAAATGGCTCATTTTGAAAGGGACTGAAACTGTCAAGAATAAAGCTGGTGAGATCTCTTTTTGTGAGAGTGAATTTGTATAGCCCACAGACCTATTATAACTAAAGTGAGTTTTGCACAATATGTCCCCTTTAAGCAAAGTGCTTCAATTAATTTTACAGTTTAGTCTTTTTAAAGGAAACGATATTAAATTTCTGTTTTAGACAATACTGAGATTGCTGGTCAGAAAGTGGCAATCTGTCCTTTTTATTATTTTTTTTAACATCTGATTCAACTCTTAGTTTTTCTAATCAAGTGTGTTAGGCATTGCAGGGACAGTTTTACCTTTTAGAGCAGAAGGGCAAGGACACAGAATACCCCAGGAATATGTGTGATGTTAGTAATGTGAATGGATGTCAATACCACAGTAATAAAACAAAGCCTTCAAACCTAACTTACATCTAACATTACGCATTTATCGCTCTCACACCTTGAACACATGCATTTGCTCAAATGGACCATTTTGCTGTAAGACCAGTTAATGTGCATGTGAAATACGCTGCAAACATGAAAGGCTCTGTCCGAAAGGCCTGCTAAAGGGATCTATATACCAGCCAGTGAAAAAAGAAGTTAGGTTTGAAACAGAAAGGGATACTGATGAAATGTCACGCGTAGAAACTGTTGCAAAGCTTACCTCAGCACTGGTGGGGATTTTGTAAATGGTAGTGAAAAGGACCCAAGGCCCGTATTCTCCATGTTTTGTGTATTAAAAATGTTGTGTATTAAAAAGTGACTTGACCTCTCTTCAAAGGGGAATTCCACCAATTATTGAAAATATCAGCACAATTAAATGCATTTCATTCAAACTGGTCATTCAGAATGCTTGATATGAAACGCTTCTCTTCTGAGCAGTTTAATGCCACAGAATGGCTTTAGATATGTTTTCTGACACTGGCGGCATTACATCGTTTTGATTTATGATGCTTTTGTATTTGTATATTTTTAAAATACAAATGGCATTGTAAGGCAAAGAAAAGCGTTTTTCCAGATTTACCACTATTTCACTATTACTAGCATTACATACGAAAACTCTTTTACCACTGTAAAGAAATATTTATGGCATAAATATCCTACTCTAATTAGCCTCCCTCTAACGCTTATGTCACAAATAAGAAGTTGGCTTGAAATGCGCGGTAAAAATGTTTCAGTATGAATCTTTTAGTATTATACAAGTTTTCAAAAATCCATCTGCTGTGAACAGTTGACATCAAACAAATAAGTGCTCATTGCTGTAGCTAATATTTGTTCACTTATAATAGTGGTTATTGGCCTAAAATAGGTTTCATATAAAGGCATATTTTTGGCCCCTTCTTACTCTTCTTTCATTAGCACTTTTTAAATTATTAATTCGATTTTTATGATTCCTTTCAGTTTCAAGAAAGCATGATATGTTTTTTGCAATTCCAGCAGGATTGCTCTGTAAGGAGTGAGACATTTAAAATGACCTTGGCTTTTGATTGTGGTAGCAACTTCTGAGGATTAATAACTATTGTGCGTGTGACTTCTTAATTAAGATTTTGTTGCTACCTTGGCTACCTTTCTCCTCTTATGTCTATATTTCAAAGATAAATGAATAAACTGAGGTGAATGATGATCCTTGCCTTGAAGAATAGTTTTCCCCACAACTGGCCCATACTTAGAGAGAGCTCCAATAGGGCAGGGAGCTCCCAAAATGTCTTGCTGCTGGGCACGCGCTGCTCCCTGGACCCCCCGAGCTCCATTGATCTGAAGATGAAAAGTTGCCACCTCCCACACATGGGTGTTTGCTTACAGTCTGTCTGGGAAAAACAACTCTAGACACATGCACACACACACACGCAGATTAGAGCTGCAAGATGTGGACAAAATACTAGTATCCTTTATATTCTACGTTTTCTTTATATTTGTGTTAGGGAGTGTCGAATTAACCCTGATTAATCGCACCACGTGACTTTGAGCACCCACCCTGTTCTGACCACAGGTGCTCTGTAAAATGAAGACGAGAACGCGCTGCTTGGCCCAATGATTGGAAAGTTTATGTTTAAAAATGGAAAGATGGAACTGCTGATAGGAGTATTGTTATCTGCAATTCATGCAATAAGGAATTTTTGCATCATGGAAGTATATCACCTCAACGCAAAGCCTTTAGTAGCAAACCCTGGGTCCGAGCCAGAACAGCCCCTGATCCCAGGCTTGAGATGCCTTGTATTAATGGTTATATTAACTATGTACAGTCTTTGTGCTGGGCTGATTATGTGCTGGGTTGTCCATGTGCTCGGTTGTTTATGTTTGGGCGCACCGGTTAGCAAGGCAATCAGACAGCTGAACGGAATGACCCCCCCCCCGCTCCGATTGCCTTGCTAACAGCTGCGCCCAAACATAAACAGCCCAGCATGAGGACAGGGACTGTGGCAGACAAGGCCTGGACGTCACAGTCAGCTGTACTCAGAGGCGGGAGGTTTGAAAGTAGCCAATCCGAGAGCGTTATTTATTTCTCCTTGCTGCTGATTGGCTGCTGCCCTGGGACGCATCTGTGACAACTCCAGTCCAGAATTTCCCTTGTGGAGCGTCTCGAGTGATCTTGTGTTATTTGTTTTGTTCTTCTAAAAGCCCTGTATTTTTATTACTGTAAATTACACAAATGTATTACTGTGTTTACACTGCTTATGCCAAAGAGAACGACAGCGCATACCAAAGAATTACAGTGCAGTCTATACAGGGGTAACATCTGTATTTTACATTCTAGCACTGTGGGAGATCATTGTACACTGTACAGTATGAATATGGGTTTATTTTTACATTTTCTTTAAGGGTAATGTATTAAGGTGAGTTTAAAATGTTTTGGGAGCATATCTGGGGGAATATTTAGGCTTCACACAATAAATTTTTTTTTTACCACATCGCAACGTCGCGTTTTTTTACGTTTTTACAACGGGTGCTCTTAGAACGTAACCCCCGTGGGTGTTTACTGCATTATTAGAGCACATTCACAATCCTTCAGCAGTGATCTACTACCACTACTAATGACTTGAGTAAAGCATTCAAGGGTTCTTGAAATTCACGTAAAAAGCTAAAATACTAAAACTGGAATTTCAAGTGTAATCCAGTACTGTGATTATGTGTGAAGATTCAACTTCTCTGTTGCTGCAGCAGGACTAATGGAAACAATTGCCACATATTTAATGGCAACCAGAGGATTGCCCAGACAATTTTCCTTACACAGTCAAATGGAAAGAAAGCTCTCTTTTTGTTGAGAAATCCCAAATAGGCTTCAGCCAGTTCCCCAGTAGGCATTTTAAAGGACCACTTTTCATTGATCGAGATGCTGGAATATGTATGGGTAGAACAATGCTGAGTGCAGATCCTCAACATTACCAACCCTAGAGGAATTTAATCTTACATAATTTAGTAATGATTTACCATGATGATGATTCATGGCCATTAATTTGTTGATTTGTAGCTGGAATGCAGTTAAATTGAATCCCCGTTCTTATTGCTACACTACTGCATTTCTGTTGTATTGCATCATTATATAAGTTTCCTGTTTGTCTGCAATAGATATGCAATTACTATGCTTACTTTATATTTAAACCAAGAGTCCTTTGCTTTTAAACTCGACTCTGTGGCTCAGCAGATGAGAGGAGACTGAACTAGGCCCAGTTCATGAACAGCTTTCCCAATGCATTGTCTAAATCGATCCAATAGTTAAGGCTTTACCCAATCACATAATGAAAGTGAAGTGAAAGTGAAAGTTACCATTCTGTCATATGTGAACACACCACAGCACACAGTGTGAACAGCACAAAATTATTCCTCTGCATTTAACCCATTCACCAAGTGAAGCAGCGAGCAGCCAGGAACACAGCACCTGGGGAGCAGTGTGTGGTACCTTGCTCAGGGTACCTCAGAGGTGCTTAGCAGTCTTGGGAGTCGAGCTTCGTGATCACAGGACGAACGCCCTAAAGTATAATGGCCACTGCTTCTCACACAGTGAAAGTGAAGCTGACAGCCACTTTCATGACACATTCAAACTACATATGCAGACAGCATATTAGACTTACAGCTGATAATCTATAACTTGGAGTAAATATTCTGGTAATCATCAGTCACTTAATTATCAACTGCAAATCAAGAACCACATCAGTCAAAGTCACATCAGTACTGTAAATGGGAAAAGTGATCCTTTTTTTGTCGTTGTAAAAGGACTGAACTCTGTAGTGGTTTGAGAAAGATGGTCTGACACTGACAGCCAGATGAGTTTGTGTTTTAGGTGGGGGAAAAAAAAACACGTTCTGTGACCTTCTCTACCAGCCTTGACTACAGTAGTTGACTATAGTACTGCCCAGACACTATCAAACAAAAGCCTGGTACTAATACTGGGACCGTAAAGACTAGCACATGCTTCCTCGTGTGAAATGCCACCACATATTTTCTAATTGACAATGTCATTGTACAGCTCGGTATGCTTGGAAGAGAACCCTAACTGCTAATTCTGTCACTTCAGCTAACAGACAATGGCTAGGATAACTTTTCCTATTTACAGTACCGATGTGATTGTGACTGACGTTGTTCTTGATTTGCAGTTGATGATTAAATAGAATATTATGATTACTAGAATATTTGCTCCAAGTTAAGGACAATCAGCTGTAAGTCTAATGTCTGCGTATGTAGTTTGAATGTGTCATTAAAGTGGCTGTCAGCTTCACTTTTACTGTGTGAGAAGCAGTGACCATTATACTTTCAGTGTTAGTGGCTAACACAAGGAGAAAGCTGGCTAACACATCACGCAAATACTGTCAACATTTCCTAAATGATAATCCTGTAGCTGAGGGACAGTTATAGCGAGAAAATCATTCAGACAATATTAGCATGTTAAACTAAGTAAGACTGTCTCTGTACAGCTTTCCTTGACATCAGTCTCAGGAAATTGTTAAAGGAAGCACCGTTTTCAGTAGCTGCTATATGGACAATCAGTAACTTTACATCTGAAAGGTGGACTGACAGGTTAGATGTGCCAAATAGAATGGGCAGTTATTTGTGTGTGTGTGTGTGCGTGTGTGTGTTTATATTTGTTATTTTTGTTTAACTCAGCAGCACTGCTGTATCTGATACACTCTGTCCATCACACACACTAATATGCCATTAACATGTCAGTGTCACTGCTGTGCTAAGAATGATACGCCACCCAAATAAGCCTATTCACTGGTAGTCCTGTGAGGGGCCCTATCCATTAATGTAAAGGGGACTAATAAATGACACAGATGAACGACCGTCTGCAAATACCAACATACCAACATACATTAGTTATGTTGTCCATGTTCTTATGCACAAAAAGAAAAACCTTTGTTTTGACAATGCTGACTTTCATTGTTGTATGTTGCATATGACTTGAGTCATCAAACAAAAAAAAAAAGTCCAATTAAATAAATAAATACATATAAAATACAAATATCATACTTGTGTCAGTGTTGGGAGAGAAGGCTCTCTTAGTTGTTGCCGGTTTTAATATAACTTTGCAGTAAAAGATTGTGACAGAGAGCATAATTGTCAGTTTTAACTAGCACTGATGCTGACTACCAAACTCTTGCACTGTGACTGCTCGAATTAAACATGAGTAATATGTCATACATACAGTTTGACATAATGTTTCCTCAGCAGGACATGAGCCTGCCTCGTAGAGCTGATGGTAATGAATGCTATCAGTGAGCTTTGGTGTGCACTTCGTTATTGAGCGTCTAAATATTCCCAGACAGGTCGATACCTCGACTAGTAAGACTGATGGCATAGCAACCAGAGGCGCAGTGCAGTGAATAAAAAAAAAAAACCTTTTTTTTTTTCTTCTTCCAACATAAACCATTACTCTGGGAGGCCAATTAAAAAACAGCATTACCATCCTCCACCATCTGTAGCTAACAGCTAGAGTCATGCTCTGTGTGTGTGTATGTGTGTGTGTTTGCGCGCGTGTGTGTGTGTGTCTGTGCGTGTGTGTGTGTGTGTGTCTGCGTCTGTGCTTATGTGTGTGTGTTTGCATGATTGTGTGACAAAATCCCCAAAAATCTAGGGCAATTAACAGAACCAAGTGGAAGTACAAGCAATTATAGAACCTTTCTGCTGCCGCTCTACTGGGAGCCAATGTTCCCCGACTCGGATTTTGCTTGAGCGCTTATCTTTTCAGAAAGTGGTGACCCAGGAAGTGCTTGAGTGGCCTCTGACCCCCCTTTTCCTAAAGCAGTCTCATCCCAGGGCCCTTACTGAGAGCTTTAATTAAAAAGACTCTCAGGTTTAGGCCACTGTGAAACTGAGTGGTAGTGAGGAAGTGCCTGAATAAGTGTTTATTGCAAGACAGCAGAGTTAGAAATGAGTTCAACCCATAAATATTTGATTTTTACTTTTGTTTTAAGCATCATTGACATTACATGATTCATATTTTGTAGATATGTTTTCTGCATTGATATACTTAAGTCTGTACATTTTTCCACTTATTTTGAGAAATCTTGACATTAGAATAAAAATTAAATGGAAGACATGTTTTCTGTTATGCAAGACTGTATGCACACCAGTAAAACTTTAATCATGGTGATATATCTCCTCTCTTCTTACAAATTCAAATGTTTTATCAGCAGTTTAGAATTCACATTTCCTACACAGTTTCTCCACTGTAAGAAAACACAATGTATACTGTATAAAAAAGAGAATAAGAGGAATTTACATCAAACTATATGTCTGTATTTATTTAATGTGTTTGCAGTGCATCCATCCACTTCATATTTATACACATGTGTGCCACATGTATGTTCGAGAACAGACACATGGCAAAATATGTCTTAACGCAACCGTCTGAAATGAGTGTTTAGTTTACAAAGACTGCAGCTTTTCACACAGGCTGCAAGTAGTTGTAGCTACAAAGTGCGCGCTTGAAAAGTCTAGGGTTTAAAAGAGGCAATAAATAATATTTGTCATCAGGTTTGGGACAAAACAAAAATAAAAGCTTAGTACTGAAACAATAATGGTTTTGAAAATTGTGCTTCCTACCAAAGCAAAGGATGTAATTGTACTCCAAAAAAGAAAACAGCTAAGTTTTTGAAGTATAACATGGTTTGCGCATAGAAATTATTCATATCTTCCCCCTCAAATATATCAGATCCTGAAAGTTTAAACAATGTTATTTTAATAGTTACATTTTTTTTCCAGCTCATTTTGTGTTGCACACTGCGTATTTACACATGGGCAGAATGCGTCTGATTTGCAGATACAGAGGGCTTAGTGCAGTGGGCTCAGAATGTCTTTGGAATTTGCTCTTTTGAATTTGAAAAAAAAAAACTTATTTATAAAAATAAATAAATGTTAAAATGTGCTGTGTTGTGGCTTAATTTTGACCCATTCTTGCTGGAAGACCATTCCTCTCGGAAAGACTTAAATTCCCTAAGGGTCCCCCCAGTTGGACTCACAATTTCTCCGAAGTCCTTCATTATGAAGCTTCTTCACCTTCTCCATGATTGCTATTTTTCGCATGAACTCTTCCCAACTTATATTGATGACCTCTCAAAAATAACTGGTGCAGGTTGTATGAGAATATGTAGAACTTGCTTGGATTTTTTATTTTTACCTTTACAAATAGATATTTTATTGTAGTATGAATACTTTTTCCTATTAGTTTTTTTTCCCCTTAAATAGCAAGAAACCCAAGTTGTTTTCACTATCAGAAATAATGGAACTGAACAAGATCTTGATTGGTTTATTGACTTGCCAGTACTGGAAAGCATTGGTTTATTGACTAGACAGAACTAATAAACTCAATGGCAAGACATAGTGCTCCTGTACAATTTTGAAATTCAGGGGAGAAGGGGTAACAAAATGCTAACCTGGCTTCTAGTCAGCAAAAGGAGGAAGCTGAACTCCAGACCTAAACTTGAGCAAGAAATCAGTACTGTACTACTTCAGTATTAATTCCAGTGAAAAGGTGAGGGGATGAACCATGCCTCAGGATGTCATGAAGACAGATCATGCATGAAACCGAAAATAAGAATAAGAAACTTCAAAGTAAAGTGAATAGTGGCCATGCGGTGGCCATCTGGCACTGTGTCTTTAGGTGTTGCTCTGAGGGGGTGTGCAGCAGCAGGCAGGAGCATCGACTCCTTTTGAAGTGGCAGTATGTTGGTGTGTCTCTGCAACAATCTGGGTCACTAGGTTCTATACCACAGCATTCCATTCTTTTTCCTACCTGGCAGTGAAAATAATAAAAACTATCGAGATAGATGACAGATTGTGGGTCACTGGGAACGGCATCAGCAATGATCACCTGTCTTTGAACCTCATGGGTGGTGGGGGGCACAACTGCAGGTGTATTTTTAGCTTCATGACTTTTCTTCATCATTTCTGCAGAGAATGTCCCTAATTGACCTGCCCATGCTCTGCCTACAAATGAATTATTTCAAAGCAAGTCTTTTGAGGTATAACAGGAATCAATTTGAAATTCACAAATATTGAGTTCTGCTTTAGAATTTTACTTTACATTTAGTATCCGGTAAAGCTTGTGCGACATTGTAACGGCGGCTATAGAAGAATGAATCTGTGGGCAGAGCATGCATAAGTCAACTAAAGGGTCATAAAACCTTCCTTCATGCTATTTGTGATGCTATACAATATTCTGTACCATGGCGTTGTATTCCTAAGGCTCTTTCGTTCACAATTTTGTATTATTTATCAGTGTTCTCTCACCACAGTACCCAGCATGCATTATGCAAATCATATCACACCACACTCACCCAGTCATGACTGCTAGCTACTCATCTATAGGCTAATAAATACAAACATGATTTAAGATTAGTGATTTAGCTTCAGTTGTCAGACCAGATAGCTTTTTCATTGTATCCAACTTAATTCAGTCAAATAATACTAAAGAAAAGGAGCCAATATGTGGCAAGTTATCTGGATAGCAAAGCATCTACTCTGCAAACTTTAGCTTTTAGCTTGTTGACCTCATGATGGGTCATTTCTGTTATCTGAGTAATCAATTTGGTTCACTTAATGGTCATTTGAAGACACCACTTATATGTGATTGAAATAAGATATTTGGCTTCCTAGCAGTCATGTTATCTGTGTGGCTTCTGTCTGCATTCATCAGCTACTGAAAGAAAAATGAAAAAGAAACAAATGACATGCCCTTAAAAATTCACCCTAGTTTCTTTCACCTTGCAGAAATAGTTTCAGAAGGTGTATTCCAAACTTTTAAAAGAGGGCAAATCTGGCTACACAGACTCCTTTACTGCTGTAGGAAGTGAGCTGGTGTGTTTACAACAGTTTTTGGTCCATTTAGATCAGCTAATCGGGTTAGTTGTCTGTCTTGGACTGGATTATTTGTTTTTGTATTCTGCACCAAATCAGCTTTCCTGTTCACTTGTGCATTAAGTGAACCTTAAATGTATATCTTTAGATGCAAGTTAGATGCAAGTTAGATGCAACTATTGAATGAGGAGTCATATAGTAGAAAAGAACACAGTATTCACATTGTACTAGTTCAGTGGTACTGAAGTTGTGCTTCTTTACTACTTGCTACAATTCAGTGAATGGATGACTGTAGTAGCAAAATCATATAAGGCTGTTAGAGGAGCGATTCCATGCAGTAATTAACCTTTGTTTGAAGAGTCGTAACCTGTAAATAATCTCTAAACCTGATGCCCTCAGGCTCCACCGCTTTGCACCATTCCAACCCAAGCATATGGGGTAATTTCAACTGCCTCTAAATGGCAAGGAGGCTATTTGTGTTAACCTTTGACCTTCATCTCCTGTGACCCCTGGCACAGGATGAGCTCAGGCTTGAGGCTATATTAAAATGTGCTGCTGGTCACACATTGATCCAGGATCACTTATGTCTAGATCTATAGCATCCTCAGCCGGATGATTAATCTGATCAAAGATCTGCCTGGGGGGCTGAATACTGCAATCATGCCAGAGTCCCTCTCGCAAGACCTAAAGGCATCCTTTAAATACAGTATGGATTGAGAACGCATTAGAAGGAGCTGCTGAGGGGCAAACTAACTAATTGATAATAGAAAAGTGCCTCTGTGTCACCCAGCCAACACCTGCAGTAATCACATTACATTGAAACTATAAAAGGCTTGATTGTAGCCCATGGCCTGTACACATGTATGGCCTTACGTGGAATATTAATTCAGCTAAAGTTAAAACTAGTCAGTCAACATTTTCCTGTTACGGTGGTATCTGTCAAGGGGTGGCATATATTAGGTAGACAGCGAACAGTAAGGTCTATTCTGATGAATCACATTTTCTTACACATGATGCGGATGATTGGAGGCACTTTGGGAAGAAGAAAGCCAGGGGAGGAGATGTGATGCTCTGGGCAGTGTTCTGCTGGGAAACTTAGCTCCTGGCATTCATGTGGATGTTACTTTAACATACTTTAACACACTCATGCAAACCTCTGAGGTCTTTTGGAATCCATACCTTTTTTGGAGACTATGCCTTGACTGGTCAGGCCTATTTCGACAGCCTGAAGGGGACCTACCCAATATAAGCCTATTATTTTATTGTTATGGCTTATCAGTGTATGTTTGTTTGTGGCCATTCTTTTGTCCTTTCGTGTAGTCAGATACCTACACAAGATGGATAGGACTAGCTGATAATTATTATTATTTCTAGCAGGTAAAATGTCATCAGAAAAGAATAAATCTTAATGGTAATTTGATCTTTGAGTTTTTTGTGAGGTTTTGCCAAGCAGACCGAAATAAATGAATTGGGAAAGAATGATAAATTAATTTTAAAAGTCGTAAAAAGAGTATTATTATAATTTTTCACAAATGTTGACTCAAAGAACCAGTTGTTTTTTTTTTGGTCTGTTTATATTTAGATAAGGCCTTGTGTTTTGTCGACCCCCTGTGGTGCAAATAGAAGCTGCCCTAGATATACTGAATTTTACTGGATACTTTTGTTCCAAGTTAACATTTATCACTATTGCTTAGTGTATATGTGGTTATCAGATGCAGATATCCAAACTCATCTTAAAATGTAAGTTTATATAGCTGGGTAATAAAATAAAGGAAAAAATGTGTGTGTTGTTTTCTAATTCTTAAATGATTTTTTGACTAAAAGTGCAACGTAGAACCACATAGAATGTTCTAACACAAGCAGCTTATATTGCACCAGTGCGTTATTTATCATACTATATCATAAAACAAAGTATTCATGTGTCCAGTACAACATAATGTATTCATAAGTAGAAGCAGAGATCATTTTCACAATTTGAGTTTGAGAGGTTGAGTCTTTTAAATCAAATGTAAATGTAAACTAAAAAAAATTGTATAATGCCTGAGGTGGGTAAAATGTCCAACCTTAAATATAGGAACACATTTCTATAGCAACACACAGTGCTGCTTGAGCTGTTTCCGGGCAGTATGACCACTGTGGAAATGCTTCATCCAAGTGTATACTGATATTTGGACTGTGTGTATTTCAGGACTGAACCCAAAAGGCAACTGTTGAAACAGAAGAAAGTGGAGGCGCTCCAGTGATTGTAAATAAGCAAAAATGCTTTGCATTCTGAGGCCTGCCAACCCACTCATTATTTCCAAATGTAGGCCTATACCCAGTTTAAGAAGCTGTGTGGAGTTGTAAATAATTGACGAGCTGCTGGCTGGATCAAAAGCATGGCCCGCCTCTATTTGTGCTCCTCTGTGTACAGAAGTGTGTCTGCACGTGTGTGTGTGTGTGTGTGTGTGTGTGTGTATTCGTGTGTGAAAACATACTATTACAGTTTTTGTCTTTACTTTAATCATATTCGTTTTCAGAAAGTATGACATGCACAAACAACACATAATTGCATTCGCTGTCAGACATATGCAGCCAAATACATGGACCACTAGAACGCTCCTGCTCAGTAGCCTTTAAATGCACAGTGACTCGTTTCCAAGCTCAGCTTCTGAGACCACACTACCATAGTCGAGCCTGCCTCCACCTCAGATGTGGGATGCTCTCAAAACTTCCTCTGACCTGACCCAGAAAATCAATCTCTTGCCCTGTTCCATGCTTTTGTTCTGGTCGGCCTGTCCCTTCCCCCCCCTCATAGCAGAGCAATTTCTTATTCGATTATCCCCAACTGCCATCTGATGTGATTCGTAGATAACTTGGTATGTAACCTCTAATTGTTTGAAGTTTGAACCTTAATTTTATTCATTGGCATTCAGGCACTATTGCAGTTTGCTAAACTGTTTATAATTATGAGATTATATAATAAATATATTTTAAGCAATTACAAATACAAAACAAAAGCTGTAACATGTTTCCTTGTGCAGAAGAAGACTGTACTCTATATTTTCATGAAGACGGGAATCTATATTGTCATGAAATCATTTTATATACACAAATGTTGATGCCGATTGAAATTTTAGACTGAATTTCGTTCCTTGTTTTAATGAAACACAAGTGAAAAATGTTATTTATTTGTTTATATATGACTGATTCATGTTCAGCAATTACAGTTGAGTGCAGAAGTGTTCAAATGTCATGTTTTGTTGATTTTATAATTGTAAATTAGTACACATCCGTTACATGGAAAAATGAAAAATTATAGAAAACAGGAATTTTAGATATCAGATATGACTATGAATGGAATCAAAATCCAGGACAACTACAGATCTACTTTTTAAAATCTGTCAAAAATATAGATATGTCAGTGTAACAATGCATAAAAAATATAGTGATATCGTACTATTCAAAGGTGACATTGCATCGTGGAAAATAAGCATTCTATTAATTTGATGTAACTACATTGTTTATAGTCTTAAACCAGACCCAGTCAACGACACAGTCCAGCACATTCACGCAATCCATTAACACGTATTCTAGCTCTAGTTTCAGTGGCAAATTGTCAGAACTAAATAGTCATAATTTTTCACCATTCTATTTCCAGTTGTAGTCTAAATATTGTGCGAATATTGAATTGTTTTCAGTCCTACTTCGTTGAATATACTGTGAGTGTGTCAAACCGAATTGTGAGTCGACAGTATCATTACACTCAGGAACATTACACAGAGGTGCTAGTGAAAAATACCAAAAAAAGGGGGTCAGGGACTTGCTGGAATGTTGGCACATGATGCCTTGTATCTGCCTAAATTAAGTGATCTTCCAAAAAGATGGTTAGGGGGCAGAGTGAATGTGTAAAACATCAGTGGTTATTTTATGCACTCCTCAGTGCACACTATATTTGCCTTTATGTAAATGTAGAGAATTGCTAAGTCAAGTCGAGAGCATCCTCGCATTAGAAAATCCATTTCCACCCACATGTTTTTTTTTATTCATAACGCATAAGCTCAACAGTGCACGTGGACAAGCTTGCACGCGTTCACAAACCCACACAATACTCCCCAGACACATTGGGATATTAGAGCAGGTCTTGTATATTGGAAATCAAAGAGGATCTGGAAATCAAGCTTCTCTTTGAAAGCACAGGTCAGACAGTTTTACACTTTAAGATAGATTTAACCTTTAACCCATGTAATTGGATTCCATCTGTCTGTCTCTCTCTCTCTTTTGTACATCACTGTCTCTGTCTCTCATTTTTTTCTTCATAACTGCTGTGGTATTGAGATGATTATTTGGCTGTTTGGGTGGTGGTAGATGTATATGGGCTTGTGAATGTGTGTGTGTGGGCAGATCTGTGCTTTGATGCTTCTCCAAGTCAAATAATACAATAATAAATAAAAATAAAATAATAATAATAATAATATGTACCTGAAGTGCTTGATGATGTTTTTAACAGGACTGATTACTGTAAATGAATTTAATTCATTTAGTTCTTGTTTATTCAAGCAACATCAGTACCTGGCCTCATTAATGCTCTTGTGGCTAAATACAATCCAGTCTTCACAGCAATGGACCTAGAAGCAGCAGGTAGCCAAGAACACGGCACCCAGGGAGCAGTGTGTGGGGACGGTACCTTGCTCAAGGGTACCTCAGAGGTGCTTAGCAGTCTTGGGAACTTCCTGATCACAGGGCGAACACCCTAACCACTAGGCTACCAGCAAGTACAGTGAGGGAAATAATTATTTGATCCCCTGCTGAATTTGTAACTTTGCTGACTTACAGAAAAATGAACAGTCTCTAATTTATGAGGTAGTTTCATTTTTATCGAGAGAGACCAAAAATCAAGAAAAAACATGTTACATACAAGTTATAAATTGATTTCTTGCCGTCGGTCAGCAGGTCTGCACACATCTCAGGAGGGATTTTCTTTACAGAAACTCTCTAAATCCTTTAGGTTTCTTGGCTGCTGCTTGCCAACTCAAACCTTCAGCTCCTCCACAGATTTTCTAAAGGGCTGAGGTCTGGCTAGGCCACTCCAGGACCTTAATGTGCTTCTTCTTGAGCTACCTTGGCAGTGTTTTGGGTCATTGTCATGCTGGAAGACCCATCCACAACCGATCTTCAGTGTTCTGGCTGAGGGAAGGAAGTTCTCATCCAAGATTTTTTGGTACATGGCCCCATCAATTGGCATCTCAATGCGGTGAAGTCATCCCCAAGCATAATGTTTCCACCTCCAGGCTTGATTGTGTGGATGGTGTTCTTTGCGTCATACTCAGCATTTCTCATTTGACCACAGCACTTTCTCCCAAGCCTTCTCTGAATCATTTAGATGTTCACTGCCTTCTTGAGCATGGGGACCTACATTATGATGTAGTGTGTTACCAATGGTGTTCTTAGTGACTGTGGTCCCAACTGCCTTCAGGTCATTAACAAGCTCCTCCTGTGTAGTTCTGTGCTGATCCCTCACCTTTCTCATGATCGTCCTCACCCCATGAGGCAAGATACTGCATAGAGCTCCAGACTGAGGGCAATAGATGGTCATTTTATATTTCTTTCATTTCTGAATAATCACACCAACTGTTGTCACCTTCTCACCAAGCTTCTTGCTGATGGTCTTGTAACACATTCCAGCCTCTTGCAATCTTGTCCCTGACGTCCTTTGATGGCTCTTTGGTCTTGCCCATGGTGGTGGAGAGGTTGGAATGGAAGAAACTGATTCTATGGAGTGGTGTGCTTTATACACATAATGGTAGATTGATTGTAATCTGTGTGCAACATGGGCACACAGCCAGTCTGCGGGAGCCAGAAGTCTGTAGGAGATTAAATACTTATTTCACTCAGTGACATGCAAATCAATTTATAACTTTTATGTAACATGTTTTTTCTTGATTTTTGGTTGATATTCTATCTTTCTCCATAAAAATGGAACTACCTCATGAATTAGAGACTGTTCATTTTTTTGTAAGTCAGCAAACTTACAAATTTAGCAGGGGATCAAATAACTATACTGCATTCCAAATTATTATGCAAATCATATTTTTCTTAGATTTTCCAAATTACCTATATGAATTGCTGTCATTGTAATTTTCCAGTCATCAACTATTAGAGTACAATTGAAAGGTTTTTGAACAAACTGCCCAATGATAACAGT
>JBBPCX010000154.1:24967814-25000479 GCA_037974365.1 Hydrocynus forskahlii
TCTCTCTCTCTCGTTCTCTCTCTCTCTCTCTCTCTCTCTCTCTCTCTCTCTCTCTCTCTCTCTCTCTCTCTCTCTCTTTCTCCTAGCCTTACTTTTATTTGTTTTGGTCTGGACTTTCATTGATTACACTATTGAGATATTTATTTTCAGACTGAATTAAGTACACATCCTCTGTAGGGAAAATACGGCATTTTTCATCAAATTTTTGTGCACAATTTCTATTTATTGCAAATATTAACATGAAAAATAGGAGCAACTATTCTGAGAAGCATTACAGTATGTTCACAGTTGGAGATGCCCATTTTTATCAGTTGATACCAATACTGGTCTGATATGCATTAAACTGTTGAAAACACTGACAGGTGAAGTGAATAACACTTATTTTCATTATAGTTGCACCTGTCAAGAGGTGGAATACATTAGGCAGCGAGTAAACAGTTAGTTCTTGAAGTTGCTGTGTTAGAAAGCAGGACAAATTGGTGAGGATCTGTGTAACTCAAAGGACCAAATAGTGAGGTTTAGACTGGATCAGAGCATCTTCAAAACAGAAGGTATTGTGTGGTGTTCCTGGTATGCAGTGGTTAGTAGTCCAAAGAAAGAGCATTTTTGAATGTCTAGAGGATCCAGGCTTTCATTTCACGCTCCTATATCTTATTCACTGAGTCAGATTACATTGTTTTCTAAGTAGGTGTTAAATAATAAGCCCTAAAACGTACTGCTTGATGCTCACTCTCTGAAGACACATGCACGTGCACACACATGTTTACTAGAACCTGTGTTTAGTTTAAGGTTGCTTTACAAAGTAAACAGAGCATAGATGCACCAGAGTGGCTTCAGTGACAAAATGCACTTGTGTTTCTCTCTTTCATGCTTTGGCACCCCTTTTCCTTCTCTCCCTGTATAATTAATTTATCGCTGATTTAACTCTCACTTTTCCCTTTCTGCTTCCTGTTATCCTGTTTTACAGAGATGAGAGTTTCTCTGGTTTGTTCATTCTCTTGCTACAAACACTCATTTATATTGAAACCACCATAGTCCTGTTGTTGTCCTTCTTCGCAGCTACTCATACCTACGTACAGAAAAATGCGAGAGTCTTAGGAATCTGGGAAAATCAAAAAACATGGCTGGTGTTTATTTGTTAAAATAAATAACAGAATAGATACACATGTTTATTAATGATATCATTAATGTGGTTAATTATTAATAATAATTAATTAACAAAAAATAATTAATTATATTTAATTGTGGCCGGGGGAGGCCGCTATTGTTGACTTTTCTATGTGGGACTCTTACTTTTAAATTATAGTACAATGTCTCATCCTAGTATTAGTCTCAGCTGGTGTTTGTTTCATTTAAGTGATTGTGTGATTGGTTTATGTCTGAGTAGGTTTTGTATTTATGTTCCAAGAGTGTTTGTATTAGTTGCTGGTCAACTCTCACAATATCCCTCACACTCCCCGGTCATCGTTTTAGGCCCTCATGCTTTTTTGTGTTCTGTGCAGTGTCTGTATTTTTTGTAATAAAAGTCCATCAAGGGAACCATGCACTTGCGCCTCACCACACTCCCCGAACACACACGACATGACAAATAATTAATTAATTATAACAAAACATAGGCATCAGGGAGCTGTTTCCTACCAAATAGTTAGCCAACTAACATTTAGAATTGTTACTGACCTTGTGTGAGCCAGTCACAATTATATTTGTCAGCTTCATCAGATATTGCAACTCATCATGTAGAGCAGCTTATTTATTTGTGTAATAACTGTTTGTTAATGTTTTAAGGGTGTATATGACCTAACCATTCATAAAGTATTTATAAGGGCTGCCTTATTGTACTGTCTTAACTCGTTCTAACACCTACAAAGATAATCATGTTGACGACTCAAAACATTGATCTGTTCATGTACAAACACACATGTGAAACATGAAAAAAAAAGAAATAAGGTGCACATCACAAACAAGTTGTTTACTGTTTCTGTCAGGTGACGTATGTGATATGGGTTGTGGTGATCATCGAGGGCTTTAAATTCCGTATTTCCAAAGTACCCTATGGCCAATGCTGTAGTTACCTTCAGAGACATCTTAGCAAGCTTACCATGGTACTGGGATAGTACAGACCTGGGGTAGTATAAATAATGTGGTTAAGAGATTATGTGGCCCATCTTTTAACAGGGCAGTGAGAGAAACGGCCACCAAACCGCACCCCCAAAAGAATCCTTTTTTTTCTTTTTTTATTGCTTTAGGGAAAGCCTTCCTTTAATCTATGCATGTCATTTTTAGGACTGTCTGAGCATAGACGAGTGCAGTATATTGTTTTGTATCAGTTTTGGAGTGTTTTAGCATTATGATGTTTACAGATGTCTCAAGCAGGTAGAAATGTATCTAGAACTGTGTATTCCACTGATTCTCATTTTGGTAAGTTCTTCAGAAAATTGTGCTGGAAAAATGCAATCAAAAAGGCCCATAATGTCCAGATGAGGCCCAGACAGTTATCATTTGCTTCTGTCTCTTTCAGATTAGAATGAAGTTACTAGGCACTAAAAAGGTCAAGCTTGGTCAAGTGCTGAAACACTTTCAGTTATTACAAGGCTTTGAAGAATAGTATTTCTGAACCTAATGGTTGTGGTATTGAGGCTCTGGTACAAATCCAGCCCCAGAAAGACGATGCCCAGCACAGTTTGGTGGTTTCCTGCTGCAGTGGTCTTTAAACCAGTCTGTGGGGACCATCCTGACATTCCACATAGTTTGGAGGAAAAACCTGGACTGTCTGGCATCCCTGAGGATCACCTACTCAAACACAACCACTAAACTGTTAATTAACAGTTCAGCCAGGTGTGTTTGATCTGTGAACCCTCCAACTGTGATGGATGCTGGCCCTCCAGGCTTCTGGATGTATTCCTTCCAACCATGCAGTGTATCTTGAATCCTGCTTTGGAGCCAGGACTGATGGTATAAATCAGACTTGATGGTATAAAACTTGTTCTGTGGTGTAGTGCATTAACAAAAACAGTGCTCTTATTAATGTCTCATTAATGGCTCGCCCTTTTTTGATCATTGTTTATAGAAATCATGAAGAACAAAGTTTGGAGCATAGTTATAAGAGCATATTGTCAGAACCAATGATAGAGAATAGCACTGATCCGGCACTTTCTAAATTACTAATGAAGAAGATGCAAGAATGTTTTTGTTTTTTGACTCTGCTTTTTCAAATTAGAAGTATTAAGAATTCGTAGAAAAGACACTGTGTAATCATGTAAAAAGATATGAAAGTGCTACACCGTTTTTGCCATTAGATGATGTGGTGTGATATTCCTCCCACATTGCATCTCTTGATCTTGATCATTTCAGCTCAGTTCCCCTTTTCCTCCTGTCCTCATCCAACAAAAACAAACACTTTTCAATAGAACCTTCCATATATTTCCCAAAGCCTCTTGAAACTATGTACTAGTAGTGCCCTAGGTAGCAAAAACACACACAGGCAAATAGTGGAATTTGTTTTACTACATGACACAATTGCTCTGCAGAAAGACACCCTGGTTTTAAAGGAGTCATGTTGTGTTTTTTAGTTTTTTTTCCCCCTGTTGATTTTCATTCTCTATTCTCCAAGCTGGGAAAAGACATGAAGTGGGGACCAGAATGAGAAAAAGTAGTACACACAGATTCTTGCTGCTGTAGATTTCCCCGTGTTTGTAAAAGATTGAGGGAAAGTGTCCCAAACATTGAGAGTACGTTCCTGGGAGAAGAGGCTGAAGGAGACTGCGTCTTTGGAAGCTTTTTGAGTGCATGGCTGCTTTATATTACAATCAGTTTATAGCAGTGTGAAACTCCAAACCAGAAACTCCAAATCAGTCTAGAGCTGAAACACAGAATAGTTTACTAAAAGCTGATAACCGTAACACATTGTGCTCTCCATGTCATGTTTTGGATGCTGATGCTAGTCGTAGACTGCTAGCTGCAGCTAGGTGCAAAAGTTTGGGCATCTCTGGTCAATTTTTTTTAATGTTTTGTTGATTTTCCAAGTGAAAACACACTTAAACAAAATTGAATGCACTGTAATTTCTTTTTTTTTTTTTTTATTTATTTATTTTTTATTTTAACACGTTTACTACTAGCACAACTAATAATAAATTGTGTGCCCTGTGCAGAAGTTTGGTCGAGTTTTTAATGTTTTGTTGTTTTTTACCCTAGAATCTTAAATTCACAAAACAAATAAAACTTGTGCACTTCAGTTGGCAGAAATATGCCAAATTAATGTTCTGTAGAGTACGTATTAACCTAATTATACTTTATTATTGAATTTGTAACATTTTAGAGTTAAACGCCTTAAGTCTGTGTAGGTAGATTAAAAATGCTTAAAAATACATACACTTTTTAAAACAACTACATTCAGTTTTCCATTACATGGGCCTTTAACATTAGATAACCTTATAAAACACAGTTCTAATGCTTTATATCTTGCCGCCATGGTGCCGTTACAGGATCTGATATCAGAAAACAGCAGTTTCATTTGCATTTCTGTCTGTGCATTTAGCGTATCTCAGTTACAAGAAGCATCAAAAGGAAATTATATCACTATGGCACTGAGAATCATGCAGCCTCACTCCCTTTTTCCCCACCACTTTTCTGTCTAACTTTTAATTGGCTGATTGTGAGTATGCTTTAGCAGAAGAGATGGAGTCATTATTATCAGATCGGAATAATGAGAAAGCAAAGAGAAAACGCAAAGGGAATCATGTCAGATGTGGGACGGGGAGACAGAAGATTGAATGCAACTGAAATGAGGCAGACAGATGACGGGGAGATGTAGTTTGTCAGAGACTGTCTGAATGGAAAGGAAAAATTACAAGTTATTCCTTTAATGCAAAGGCCGAAAAAAGGCCATGTCTGCCTTTACTTACTCTGTACTCTCAGAAATAAACATGACCAAACTGTTACTGGAGTGCTACTCCACTCATTGCATACCCTAAAAGGCATTTCCTTAGTACCTTTAGTCAGGGATTATACTTGTACCATATTTAGTTGGATCTATGCTCTTTGTGTCCACTGCAGGATTTTTCCTTTATTGTTAATTTCAAAATTAGTCTAATTCATACGTACCTTTCTATCTTGCCTCGTAATTTGCCTCGTTCATTTTTTTAAACTTCTGTACATCATTTGAAAACAGCTTACCTTTCTTTTTTGTGAAAGTTTACATTCAGCTGACAAATAATGAATTCAAAACTGCATGAAAAAAATCTTATTTTTAACGATTAATCTCCATTACAATGTGTAAGAATATTTCTCCTTCTGCTTTCTTCTTCAGCCTCAAGCTAGTTAGCAGTTAGCTAACTGCATTGTGGTTTTGTTGAATCTTATAATTAATTCAATATCAAATTAATTTTTAAACACCACTAACCTTAAAATGTCTAGATCTGAAATCTTACGTGAGACCTTATAGCTGGGAGTACGTTTTCAGCAAAACGAAGCATTAGCAAGTCATTCAGAAAAAGCTGTACCAAAATACCTTCCCACCCACTATAATCATTTTACATCATTTCTGATTAGATTTTTCCTCATGCAGGGCACCCTCAGTAGGATTTAGGTCAGAGAACACATACCTGGGTCTGATGTAACTTACTGCACAAACACACTCCAGTCTGAAATCAGTCCAAATCTATTTCTTTAAATATAACTATTATTATGTTTGATCTAAAAATTGCATCAAACAATGTGTGTGCTATCTGGAAAAGCTGCATGATGCATATTTAATGTAGTGATAAAAACAAGTCATCAAGTTGTCTCATACCCTGACACTCAAGCCTCAAGTCAAGGCCAAAGTCAATACAGACAGGTCTCAAATTGAATACTAACAAATTCTCTATGCATTCTTCAACAAATGTAAAGCCATTTCAATACTGAACACCAAAAATAATGGTAACTAGATGTATATAAAAATATATGACACAGTAGAATGTTCTTATTCGTTATTTATCATATGAGTAACATGACAAACATAATGGTAGAAAACAAACAACACATGCAACTACAAAGGCCAATTGTTTTTAAAGCTTTATTGATAATGATAATAGTAAAATAATAATTTAAAAATATATATTTGGAACATGTTTTGAGCCCACTGTGCCCACTGTGAATTAGTAGATGAGAACAAAGCAAGTAGAAGGAAATGTTGAGACACAAGTACCTATGTAGAAAGAAAATGAGAGAAGGAAAAAGGGGTTGAGAGGGAGAGAGAGGTCTAGATAAGGCTAGAGGTTCACCCTGCTTCACTGGTTGGTCAATACAGTTCTCTGACTGCATCCATCAATACAGGACCACAGTTACACTGCCCTCAACTCTACAAGCACACACATATGAGTCTACTGATCTGACTGCCTAGTAGTACAGTAGTTGCACAAACAAAAATACCCACACACAAAAAAAAAAAAAATACCCTAATGCACACTATCCTATGCCACACACGCCTAGACCTGCAGCTCCACACGGATCATGCTGGCAAGTGTAAGCATGTATGCCACGAGCTTCGCCCCTGGCAAGATTCATTCCCATTGCCACTCACACACTGCTCTGATGGACAACCTTGAGGCAGGCCTATGTAGGTATGTGTGTCACACACCTGTCTCCAGTCTGAGAAACCAGGAATTATTACTACAATTATTACTACAGTGCATAGCAGCACTGCTGGTGAAAGAAGTGCATGAATATGTCACTTGTGAATAAATTTAATCTAAAGCTTACTGGTATTTCAGTATTAAATGTGTTTACAATTTAGAAATAAATGCATTCAGGTCCAAAGAATAAGAATCCTTTCCAGGACTTTGATCCAACCAGCTGTGTCCTGCTACTGCTAGTTTGATGGGACCTAATAAGCCATTTGTTTGGAAGAAAATCCTGGGGAGGATTTTACTCTCTGGACATGAATGATCCAGCTCTGCTTAAATATCAAAATACAATTTATCTTATGTGTAAGGGACGGCTGTTACTGATTTTTCTCAAATTAGTTGTCTCCACTTACACCCACTTCCTAGGACTTCCCCTACAATGCTATACCGCCAACACTGCAAGGATGAGGGCTAACTTGTGCTTCCTCTTAATCACGCAAAGGGTCACCGCATCTTTCCTCACTGCCGCTAATGCAACATCATTGGACACACTCAATGTGCATCATGCTGGGGAGAGGGAGGGTCATCTTACTCACCCTGAGAGAGCAAAATACGAATCTAAAATGTACTTATTTTAAAAATGTGTTGTATGCATAATTGGTAGGTATTTGAATAGTAATACGTAATGTACTTAACAATCACTTTAAATGTTAATTGTGTGTGTGTATGTGTGTGTGTGTGTGTGTATGTGTGTTTGCACATCTACATGTGTGTGTCAATGATTTTTCTGTTGATATATTAGTAGGTTTGTGTTGGAGGGATATGTAGGTATTTTTCTCATCTGTCCTTGTGGCATGAATGGCTTCAGGATTAGATTCTTCTTCAAGTAGGTCAGGGCCCAGGCAGCCAAACAGATTCATTCGCTCACAGACACACACACACACACACATACACACACACACACACACACACACACACACACACACTCATAAATGGTCTACACACAAAGGCCCAGATTGATTGATTTTTATATAATAATCCTCACACTGGTTTGA
This sequence comes from Hydrocynus forskahlii, assembly GCA_037974365.1. Lineage (NCBI taxonomy): Eukaryota > Metazoa > Chordata > Actinopteri > Characiformes > Alestidae > Hydrocynus > Hydrocynus forskahlii. Next base: position 24,975,472 of record JBBPCX010000154.1, read on the forward strand.
GGCTTGTTCTACTTGTCAGAGATGCTACACTAAATCCTCCTTTTGCAAATAACAGGACCATAAAACCCTACTCAGGATTCCCTTTTGTACTCTCCTTCACCCACGTGCACACACACACACACACACACACACATCTACAGCAATGTGTCAGAAATAATTCATTGACCACCATACAAAAAATCAGGTATATTTTTTAAGCTATCAAGAAATTACATCACTGCATGTAGTTATCTTATTTAACGACATGTTGCTCTCAGTATCCCATATAAAATTAAAACTAAAGGTGCCAAAAAAAACTTTATGTTCCGCAAAGCAGCACTGACCAAAGAAAAGCTCACAAAGGTTTTTATTAAAATGGTCAGGGAGCAGCTTGAGTTGGAGGATGCACAAGGCACAGGATTATCCCATCAAGGTCTACTAACCAATCAAAATGTCCCATTTTGGATTTGAACCAAATTGAAACTAAACTTTGAATACCGTGTAAGCTTGACAGTGGAGGGTCCTATGCACTTCGCTTAAATTGATAAACCTTAGGTGATTTGTTGTAAACGTGGCTCTCCTGTTGGTTCTTTCCGGAGATCTAGGAAAAAGAAATGTTCCCAAAATTATCCGTATTATTTTATTTTTTCTTTTTGTTTGTTTGTTTGTTTCTTTTTTCTTTCTTTTTTCTTTCTTTCTTTCAACTGCCAATGAAGCAAACTAGAAATATGCTGATTTAGTTCCATAAAATGCAATGAGAAAAATTAAGCCTTCAAATCAATCAATCAATAAAGTATCATAATAATATGAATTACAAGAATGTTAATAAAAGAGTGGGTTTTAGTTTGTCTGCTAAACCTCACCCCCAGTCTCCAAGGAATTTCCTGGGAGGCTGTACCCTAAAGAACCTTTCAATGGATGTGAACATAATATCCCATACCAGATTCACCTTTTGTTATTGGCTTCAATTATGTCAGTATTTTAATGTTTTTACTCGCCATTATCTATTGCCCGCATCACAATTACATTCTTTACTAATCTTGCTATCGACACATTTGGTTAGGCATGTTGTAGTCTTTTTACAGATATTGATGCAATAGAGATAAACAGGCTTTAATGAAATTTCTAACACAAATTGTTTAGTTATCTAGCACGTGATCTTGCTAGATAAAAGGTCTATTTAAAATGATCAGTGGTTTGATACTTTCCCTTTGGCTTGCAGTGTAAGCTTAGTAATATGGAGAGTTAGTAAAAAAGAGCTACATAATAGCAGCTGGTGGTTTGTAATCATGACATTTTTTACCTGAATCTCTATTCATAGCTGCTGAAGTGTCTCACATATGTTGTTCTTAACTATAGTGTAGCAGGTTTGGCATCTAAAAGTGAGCATATATTTACATTTTTCATCTAGAATTATAAGTGTTGTCATGTTTACAATCATGGTCACTTTACTAGTGAGGTTTTTGGTGGCTTGTCTTATTTTAGTTTTTTTTTTTGTCATTTTTGTTTTTATCAGTCTTAGTCATGTTCATACTCTTTTTAGTGTAGTTAAGTTTAAGCCGACTAAAAGTCTGAGCATTTTAGTCTTGTTTCAGTCAGAATTATCCATGACTATTTTCATCTAGTTTTAGTCAGTGAAAACTGATGACATTTTAATCTAGTTTTAGTCAATGAAAAATGTGTGTGTCTATTGCCATAAAACCCACATTTGTAAAACTAATAAAAGTCTTCACCTTCAGTGTGTTGGCCTGAACATACCTGAATATTTTTTTTTTATTATTCCTGGACAAATATAGTCTACACAAGGAAATCAGAACAATTTAGCTAACAAGATCAAGATTTGCATGGATATGGGAAAGGCTGCTTAACAAAATGCTCTGTGTGTGTGTTAGACTTTGTGTGAGTGTGTGTCATTTCTCTCTCCCTGGCGCTATACTGGCCCTGCGTCCCAATACTGCAGCCACTCTAGATAAGTTTAATTCACAGTGCCACTCAATAGACATAAGCATTGGGATGTAACGCCGTTGAACTCTAAGGTAGAGCGTCCCAATACTTTTTTTCTCCACTATCGTACAGGAAATAACGTCCCTTTGCGTTTTAGTCAACGAAAATGAAGAGACATTTTAGCATAGCTTTTATTTCGTAAACCACATTTAGTCTTGTTCTTATTCGTCAACATTACATGATATATTTCGTTATATTTATCATATATTCACGTTGCGTCTCGTCTTGTTTTTGTCACGTGATAAATGTTCGTTGACGATATTTAGTCATAATTTTAGTTGACGAAAGCAACACTATACAACAGTTTGCTTTCATTGTATTGCTGCTAAGCAAGCTAGCGATATTAGCCAGCTGTTTTATATGAAAAGCTACTATTCACAGCCCAAAGCTGAAGGAACTGAAATGGGGCTCTTTGTTTAAACAAAAATGAACAAAACTGCATGAGCAATACTATAGGAGAACACACAGAATCAATATGGAACTACTTAACTAAACCTTTATTTTGCAATTAATTAATATTTTTAGGTCTTGTGGAATATATATTATACGTTGTGTTTTGTATTAACATTTTTTTACGTCAGAAGTGTGTTTTACGTCAGAAGTGTGGGAACTTTGTGGGAATGTGGTTCATAGTAATTAGGCAGCCACTCATCTGTTCCAGATATAGCCAGCCAGATGTTACCAGCCTAACTGCTTCGTTCCAGGATTATATTATTTTACCATTTATCCTTAAATCTGTTTCTCCAAATGCATCACATTGTTAACATCATAAGTGTCACCAGTTATTAGAGAAAGTGTACAAAGTCTGTTTGCTGACAGTGTTGTAATAACCTTTGTGCTATGATGCTTTAGCTTAGTTCACTCAGATTTTGTTTTTCCTTCATTCTTGGGCTATGACTGAGTGAAGTTTTACTTGTGAAAATCTCAGTGTCCCTCTCAATCATTATGTAGCTGTAAGTTGCTGAATTGACTGAGACTGCTAGTTGTTTTTATACAATGTCCTATACTTATACTATTTATACTCATGTCCTGTGTGACTTATATACGCAAGTCTGACCTCCAGAATGCTTCTAGTTCAGAGATATTCACAATTTCTTATCCATCCATAGCATGTTTAAGATATACCCACAAGTTTTCTATAATGTTCAAGTTTCTATAATGTTCAAGTTTCCAAAATTGTTCAAGGTTGTTTGTTGTCTGGTTATACTATCCTGCCTCTTTATCAAGTTTGACATCAGCATTGATTGAGATTGGTTGAAATTAATATAATTCCGTTCTTCTGTATATGCCTGGACTATTTCCTGTGCCGCTGGCTGCCACTCAAAGCATAATAATTTTGCAAACATAAAGTTCTTTTTTTGAGAAGTAAATTAAAATTCAGTGAATAAATGATAATTGTGCATTAACGTTTGAAGTCTTACGTAAGTTTGCTCCATGCAAATATTTTGTTACCTATTGCTTTCACTTCGAAAATGAACAAAACTTCAATGGCTGAAGAAACACTTTTGCTCTCACAGTGTTTCTTTGGTTTTCCTGCAATATCACTGTTGTCCTAAACACACATGCGCACACACACACAAACAGACACACACACACACACACACACACACACACACATATATATAGGGCTTACTGGTTGGCTGATCATAGACACATACTTCATCTTCCAGTCCATTTTTGTGTAATAAAGAGACAGATGAGGGTGAACGAAGGAAGAAGAGGCAGGGACAAGCATTCTTTTCCATCAGATGGTTGCCTGAATGGTGGGCCCTCCTGTACATTACTTTTAACACAGGCCATTCCCCCTATCCACAAGTCTTGTCATTGTATGACCCATCCCGCCATCTCATAAATGTCCTGATTTAGAGCTTCTCATGGAAAGGTATGGGAGTGCCTGAACATTAAGCTATATCTGCTATTGATCAGAAAGCTTCTCATTATTCCAGCATACCCCTGCCATCCTTTACCTTCAATACGACCCTCTACTGACTACTAATACACCATCAGATGTAATGAGAATGAATGGGCAAGCGAGTGTGCATGTGCGTGAGTGTATACACAACATTTCCCCTTGGGAAAAGGACATTTACCTCTTTAGCTGTTTAAGGATTCTGTTCTAAAAATGGTCTGTTGCACTTATGTAAAGTACATAAATAAAAAGAGTTTAAGAAAAAAATCCATTCATGTTGAGTTAGAGATGGAACGATAAATATGCATGTGAATAGTTAATGTATGCAAGAGTGACAGCACGCATCTGACTTTGACAAAGAGGCCAGTGGAAAAGTGAGTGGGGGGGGGGAGGGTGGGGGAAGGTCCTCGCGCTTGCCGGCAGTGCGCTACGATTTATTCAATGGTGCTAATTGAGACAGGCATCGTTAAAATCGTCGGCAATAAATTGCTTTAATGATGCTGTTGTCGTGTCTAACATTGCTGAGTACTAATTGCTTTCTATCTGTTGCCGGGCACCACATGGCTGCGCAGAGCCTCGTTAATCCTGGATGTTGTCTTTGTCAGCATACGCCTTCATCTGTGTGTGTGTGTGTGTGTGTATGTGTTTCTTCAACGCTTTGACTTTGATTGAAAGATGGGCCACTGAATGGCTGAATGATCACTAAACAGACTCTAGGTTTGTGAGGAGTAAGAGTGATGAATGTGTTTGGATTAGCAGAATTTCAGATGCTCTCACTTGACTTTGCCATTGCTGACCCTATTGCTGATCTTATTTATTTGGTTAAATTTACCTGCATCATATTGTTGGTGACAGTTGACTTTCAAACTTCGTCTGGAGTGGCTCCTGTTCAGTGGCTTTAGTTTTCATGGTTTTAGTTTAATAAACGCTATCTGACTCTTTTCTCTGTTCTCTCTGTCAGTTTTCTCTGTTTTGCATTCTTTTGTTTCTCTGGATTTCTCTTTTCTTTTTTGCTAAAAATGTTAAGAGAATATTAAGGTAAGGAATTTGGAATGCATTTAGGTTTTAACATTTAAATTCCAACTACACTACTTTTATGCATCTGCTCTAAATCATCTCAATAATCCAAATCCAAATAATCAATGTACAGTTCTTAAGGGATGCTCCTTTAGTTCCTATATTTTATAAATGTAGTGTGAAAGAGAAAATATTTAAAGGGACGAAAAGACAACTCGATAGACTCTTCAATACATAGAACCTTTAAATTATGCAAATGTTATTTTTAAAAGTGTTCTTCAGGCTTGCATCTCATTTGCAAAGTTTCCTTGAAGAAGCATTTATGGAATAATACCTTTATTTTATTGTGTGTGCTTCAGGTCACACCCTCCACACATTCTCTCAATTCATTATCTTCCTTTGAATGGACTATGAGAAGTGTTTCTCTCTCTCTCTCTCTCTCTCTCTCTCTCTCTCTCTCTCTCTCTCTCTCTTTCTCTCTCTCTTTCTCTCTCTCTCTCTCTCTCTCTCTCTCGCTCTCTCTCTCTCTCTCTCTCTCTCTCTCTGGGTTGTAGTAAAGCCTGTAAAACACATCAATCCTGTTACCACGGGACAACCAAGAAGTGATCTGCTACCATCCTCCTTTCCGCTATCTTGGAAAATTGAAACGATAAATTCTTTCCTTTGCAATCTTCACTTCATGCACTTTCCTGCCCCCCCCACTCCCTCTATTTCTCCTCTTGATCTCTCTTTTATTTGCTGTACAAATAGCAGAATCTTGTGGCAATGGAATGGCTGAGAACGTACCTCATACTCCACCATGTAATGAACAGTGAAGCAATCATCTTTCCGAAAATCACAAACACTCTCAAAATCACCTTTTAACTCCATAATTTAGATGGAAACATTATTTATAAGGAATCTTCTGTTTCAAGGTCTTTTATAACTTGCTCTCTCCATCTTTACCTCACATCTCATAGTTATGTAGCTGGACAAGAACTGGATTTTTTGGACAAACTTTGTAGGAAAGTTTTTTTTTTGTTTTAGCTTCTTAACTTCTTATTTGTACTTACAGCTCTGCTTAATGTTTACAATACTATGTACGGTCCCTTTGGGTGTATTTCAGAGATGAAATACACCCAACTTTATTTTTTTCCAACTTTATTAAGTGGAGCTATGTTATGGAAATTTTCTTTACACCAGAATTTGATATAGTACCTAAACATTGCTCACATTAGGAATGTGCCACTCTCTCTACAGTGCATATAGTCCATAAATGGAAATGAAGCTGCAAAACTTTTGTTTGGATTTTATTGTTATGATTTCATGAAACACAGTATTAGGGCAATTCTTAATTAAGAATTCTGTTCCGGAGTCAATACTTAATATTTTTCATGTACCTATCTGCCAATGCCAATGTCCACTTGTTTTAAAATAAAGAAAAAGAGCCAAATCCACCTTATTTTTAAATTTGGCATGACAGAGTTTAGCCAGTCAGAACAGAGACCAATTGTACATATTAGTTCTATAGACAAGACTAAAAATTGGGGGATAAATAGAAGCTGAAAATGGCCATGTTAAAAAGAATCAATAGTGAATTTGATGAATAACACATATTACACACATATTATTAAGAAGACTTTGGAGGAAAAGGTAAAATACAAGAAAAATGTAGAATACAGGCCTTTTACTACCTTAAATATCATCTGAGACTCATATCATCTGAGTGATAGAGTTTTCAGCAGATTTTTTGTCAATACCACCGAATATTAATCCTGCTCTTCCAATTATGGAGATTGAAGTCCTATGAGCTGTAAAGCTGATGGGCCATGAGAACATGCTCTAAAGAATCACCCTCTGTATTTTGGATTGCGGATATGGGATTAGCCAGGCTACGTGGAGCGCTAAATCCCCGAACTTAAAAGTATATTGAATTGGAGTGCGCTACCACAATGATCACTCAGTTTAATTCAATGCCCTTTCTTTCTCTCTCATTCTCTAATCATTAAATTAGAGAATTGTTGTTATTTTCTGTTTTCTCCCAGCACCTCTCCCCTCACTAACACCTACTGGCACATCAAGTTGTTACCTGTTGTAACCTCACTGTTTAGATGGGAACATTAGTTGTGAGGAATTCTGTGTTTCAAGGTCTTATATAACATGCTCACTTCATCTTCACCTCACAGCTCATAGTTACGTATCTCCTACATTACATAAGAAGGTACTCACTGAACAAGGACTGGAATATTGAACAAACTTTTATAGTAATTTTCAAGAATAATGTAAATTAACTTTTTGATTTTGTTATTTCCTGTGCAGACCTTAACCTCTTAGATGGAGTAATTTGCTACAAAAAGCTCATAAAACTGAGTTTGAGTGTACTAATCCTTTTTTTAAATTCTTTAATAGTTATGTTTTGAGGGATTTTATCTGTCTCTGCCATTTTTGAGAGCTTTGAAAGTCACTGCTGTCAAGAGGTCGCAGTTTTGTTAGAAAATGTACAGCCTTCAAAATCAGATGGTGAAACCTATAGCGAGGTAGTCAGATAAAAACTTGAATGATTAGTTATTTCAATGCATACTTTTAACACCCTCCATGTAGTTGGCTTCACCGTTTCTCCTGAGGGAATTCTTGATGTCAAGTCCTGTTCTGTTACTTTATTATCTCAAGTGAGGTGCATTAACACTTTAGGGTGGCTGGTGGCCTAGTGGTTAGGGAGTTGCCCCCTACAATCAGAAGGGTGTGGGATCAAATACCTTTGAGGAAGGTACCGTCTTCACATACTGCTCCCCAGGCCCTGTGTTCCTGGCTGCCCGCTGCTTTCCTTGGTGAATGGGTTGAATGCAGAGAAAGAATTTCACATTGTTCAAACTGTGTGGTGTGTTCATGCTTGACTACAAGGGGCCCCTTTACTTTAAATGGGCCTTCAGAGGGTCGACAGGCCAAATGAACATAAGTGTTGAGCTCAGCACCAGAAATCATGGTGCATTTTTCCTTTTCAAACTTTATTTAAATAAGTGCAGTAAACTGTTTAGAAGCCATAATGACAAACAATTTTGTTTAAGTTGGGCTTTAGCTGACAAATTCCATTTGTTACACAACTGGTACACGTATTCGTTCCGAACCATCACGGTACATGGGTCACAGTTCGGTACATGATGTCGTATGGTGAAGACACGGTACGATGGAGAAAACACGATTAAACATTAAACAGCATCCTTTAAAAAGTTTAGCTTCAAGCTGATTCGCATCTCATGAAAGCCTCATAACATGGCTACTGAAAACGGCACTGGAGAGCGAATCGTAGTTCGGACAAAGACAGTGTGTCGGCGTTGCTCGGCACCTGCAGGGTATGTGTGCGGAAACGCATCAAATATGATCATGCATCTTCGACGGCATCACCCAGATGTGAAAATAACCACCCAAGCGAGGCAAAAAAAACCCGGAGTCCAACTGCTGCTCCCGGCAGTTTTTAAACAGCCTCTAGATAATTAGTCGGTGCATGTTTTCGCTGCGAGTTTGTTTGCTGTTTTCACTACATAGTAGATGAAAATGTGAAAATATTCTTGTGCCTTATTTTTGTAAAATAGAAACTAAAGTCGCCAGTTGGCTTAAAGAATGCCATCTCACTCACTTTCTGTTAGGTAAGACTAATATTACTTACTAATTTCTATTAATAACAAAATGTTTCAGTTGTTTTTTGTCATCCATTCATGAAAATATAAACAAGAGTGTGTGTTTACTGGTTAATACACTGCTCTTTATTTAAAATAAACGAAAACAAACCAAGCCTCATGCTTTAGAATTTTTTGTTACTTAACTTCGCTGTATTGGACCCGTACCGAGCCGTGATGTCAGAACTATATAGACCTTTCTGTACCGTTACACCCCTAGCTAATACATCATCATGCTTTACATTATAGCATACTTTACATTATAGCCTGCTTTACATGACAGTTAGCATGCTGAAGGTCACACAGCTAAATGCTTAACAACACAAAAAGGAAGGCATTACTCCATAATTGTGCACTGAGGTTTATAACCTGACAGAGCAGTTATGTATGCACATTATGTTCAAGCTTTTTCTAAAACTAAAAAAATAAACAAGCACGTTGCAAAGTTTGCATGGTCAGCCGGTTAGCTCACTAGGGTTCATTGAGTGTGTTCTAATAGAAAATTCTGGTCCGCACTGTCCCTTCCTGAGTGGTGAGTCAAAGTTGGTGAGGAAACATGTTGAGCTAACATAGCAACCTGAATATTATATATTTCCTCATGTTAGTCATTTTATTACAGTGGCTTTTAAACATTGTTGGGGAGCAGGGGTTCTTTGAAAAGAAAATTGTTGGATTGCAATCATTTCCAGGCACATATAGCAAACTTCTTTTGAAGTAATAAAGTAATGAAACGAGGTTGCAATGATGGGAACTGGCAAGGCCAGGTTGAAAAGAACATGTTAAATGGCGGAACAAAACAGGCAGTTGATCCCTTATGCTTTCAAAGGTCATTTAACAGACTTCACTTGAGCCATTCCAGTAACAGAATGACTGTTTTGAGGCCTCATAATATTTTAGTAATAAAATACTGAAAGCCATGCAATTACTCCAGAGTTAGTTCAGATAGTTTAAGATTGACTTATTTCCCACTGTATACTACCAGATCACTTCCAACTAAACTCCCTGGAAAATTGGAAAATATGGATTGCTAGGTGTTTGCAGATGCAAGAGAAATCTGATTATTGAAAATAATTTCTGAGTAATTAATGTGAATATGAACATTTTTGCCCAACAGTAGCTAGGAAATTTGGCAAGAGTATATCGAAGTTAGAAGGGTGGGGGTTTAATCTCACACAATAGAAGTAGCACAGAATTAAATGATCACTTGTCCAGGAGTGATTACCTAACATGTTCAAACAAAAGTTCTAGTATGGTCACCACCATCTTCTTTTTTAGGGGTTTTACTTTGAAAGCTTCTTCAAATAGTTGATTTTAAACCCACTTTAGGCATTTAATGTCAGAATCACTATGTATATAAAATTGGCATTGCTGCTTTCTTTTTTTTTGCTCACTCCTTGAAATCCATGGACAGTAATCAATTAGAGGACATTTATGCAGATGGCCAATCTCCTTTTGTTTACACCCTTTCATTTCCATGGTGCAGATTTGCATGGGGTGTTTCTGGAGACTTTGAGTTTTTAATGTTGTGCTGATGGAGCTTCAGGCCCACATGAGTTCAGCTGTAGGCCATATTCAGAAAATCAACGTCCCTTTGGATTTGTCCTTTTTGTCTTTTTTTCTGGCACAAGCCCATTCTCTTTTCTCATTTTTCTTACTCTCTCTCTCTCCCTTTGTCCCTTGCTCATTGAGGTGAGATCCCTCATAACAGTCTCCACACGTTGTCCCTTGCCGTTCTCGCTGAGATTTTTAGGTCACTCAGCTTTGTAGCAATGGGGCCTTTATGAAATTCAGTGTTCCAACTAAAGGTGAGGGGAGTATTTTTTATCCCCTGCTGCAGGCCAAAGGCAGTAAGGAACTTCCTGCCAGCTTGTTTATTCCACCCAGCAGACCTGAGAGTATTCACTCTCATCAGTCCTTACTCTCTTGTTTTTTTATGTTTGAAAAACAAGATCCACATTTCATTAGCTATACAGCATTCTTGATTATAAATTGTGAGCCTCTTGACTTAGAACACTGTGAGACCCATGATTGAAGAGTGAGAGCTGGGCATGTGCTACATCTCGATAGATTTCAAAGACGGAGAGCATCGCATGCATCACATCTGTCTTTTACTGATCCAACAAGATGACAAGGAACCAAGAAGGTACCATATCTACAAAAAGGCTCTAAAGGCTTTGATATATTTTACTACAAATTGGCAGCTGGGTTTAAATGGGTAAGAAAGTAACTTGATATCTGGGCCCATGCATTCTAAACATAAAAAGGAGTTTTGTGTGTTTAACAAATTGTTCCTCCATGGTCTGCCTCCCCCACCCCCCCTTCCTTTTGGCTTTCATTGGCTGTCATTTCCCCTCTCACATTACCAGTCTGATCATGTTGTCACTTTCAGCCAAGCTCACTGGAAAATCATTTAGGATTGTGAAAAATTAGTTGGAAGGGGCAAATTAGAATTACAATTCGTCTAAAACATGTAATATAGGCCCAGTAATAATGTCTTAACGCAAGCCCCTAGTCTTCTACACTTTAAAATGAAGTCACTAAACACAAAGTTTTGCACAAACGTTTTGCATGTCTACCTAAGATGGAGACATTGCTTGCCAGATACATATATATATTTGTTGTAATGGGACTGCATTTTTTATTTGTGAATGTGAATATGTTAATATGACTAATCAATTGGTTTTTTTTAGCTAAGAAATGTAACAGAAGGCAGCTAGGTAAATATTCCTTTGTGTTCTCAAAGAAGAAACGGAATTGTGATGTTAGACAGTGATCAGACATAGAATGCCATCCATCCATCCAGCCATCCATTATCTCCCACTTAACTGGAATCGGGTCCTGGGGGCAACAACCTAAGCAGGGAAACCCAGACATCCCTTTCCCTGGCCACTTCTTCCAGTTTTTCCAGGGGGGTCCCAGGCCAGTCGAGAGACATAATCTCTCCAGCATGTCCTGGGTCTTCCCTGAGGTCTCCTCCCGGTGGGACATGCCCGGAACACCTCCCCAGAGAGACGTCCAGGAGGAATCCTAACCAGATGCCCAAGCCACTTCATCTGGCTCCTCTCATTGTAGAGGAGCAGCGGCTCTACTCTGAGCTCCTCCCGGATGACTGAGCTTCTCACCCTATCTCTAAAGGAGAGCCCAGCCACCCTGCGGAGGAAACTCATTTCGGCCACTTGGATCCACAATCTCATTCTTTCAGTCATTACCCACAGCTCCTGATCATAGGTGAGGGTAGGAACGTAGATCGACCAGTAAATCGAGAGCCTAGCCTTTCGGCTCAGCCCGTTTTTTACCACAACAGACCAATGTAGCACCCGCGTCACTGCTGACGTCACACCAATCCGTCTGTCGATCTCCCGCTCCATCCTTCCCTTGCTCGTGAGCAAGACCCCGAGATACTTAAACTCCTCCACTTGGGGAAGGATCTCATCCCTGACCCGGAGAGAGCACTCCACCCTTTTCTGGCTGAGGACCATGGTCTCAGATTCAGAGGTGCTGATCCCCTTACCAGACGCTTCACATGTTGCGAGCTGCTCCAGTGAGAGCTGAAGGTCATGGCCTGATGAAGCCAACAGAACCACATCATCTGCAAAAAGCAGAGACCTGATCCTGATGTCACCAAACCAGACCCCTTCAACACCCTGGCACCTAGAAATTCTGTCCATAAAAGTTATGAACAGAATTGGTGACAAAGGGAAGCCCTGGTGGAGTCCAACCCCCGACCTACTGCCAACTATGCAGACCAAGCTCTGGCACCAGTTGTACAGGGACCGAACAGCCCTTATTAAGGTGTCTGGCACTCCATACTCCCGGAGCACTCCTCAAAGGAGTCTCCGAGGGACACAGTCGAATGCCTTTTCCAGATCCACAAAACACATGTAGACTGGTTGGGCAAACTCCCATGCACCCTCCAGGACCCTCCTAAGGGTATAGAGCTGATCCACCATTCCACGTCCAGGACGAAAATCACACTGCTCCTCCTGAATCCAAGATTCGACCTTCTGACGGACCAGCGGGTTCGGGGGACTACCGCCACGACGGGCACCAACCACCTTATGGCCACAGCTCCAGTCAGCCACCTCGACAATGGAGGTGTGGAATATGGCCCATTCAGACTCAATATTCCTCGCCTCTCCCGAGATGTGGTTGAAGTTCTGCCGGAGGTGTGAGTTGAAACTCCTTCTGACTGGGGACTCAGCCAAACGTTCCCAGCAGACCCACACAATATGTTTGGGCCTGCCACGTCTGACCGGTTTCGTCCCCCACCAGCGGATCCAACTCAACACCAGGTGGTGATCAGCTGACAGCTCTGCCCCTCTCTTCACCTGAGTGTCCAATACATGCGGCCGCAAGTCCGATGAAACAACCATGAAGTCAATCATCGAACCGCGGCCTAGCGTGTCCTGGTGCCAAGTGCACATATGGACACCCTTATGCTTGAACATGGTGTTCATTATGGACAAACCACTCAGGTTCAGATCAGGTGGGCCATTCCTCCCAATCACGCCCCTCCAAGTATCACTGTCATTGTCCACCTGTGCACTGACGTCCCCCAGCAGAACAAAAGACTACAGAGATGTGACATTCCACGTCCCTAGAGCTAGCTTCTGCAGCCGAGGATCGGACCGCCAAGGTCCCCACCTTTGGCTGCCACTCAACTCACACTGCACCCACCCCCATGGCCACTCCTACGGGTGGTGAGCCCATTGGAAGGGGGACCCATGTCATCTTTTTGGGTTTTTCCCGGCCGGGCCCCATAGGTATAGGCCCGGCCACCAGGCGCTCGCCATCGAGCCCCACCCCCAAGCCTGGCTCCAGAGGGGGACCCCGGTGACGCATGTCCGAGACAAGTCCAATAGCAGGAATAGTCGAGTTAAAGTCAGTGAGAGAGACAGAAGTTAATACCAAGTTTCTTTGAGACAACTCAATGACCTGTTCATTATGTTTGTGTGATGATAGACACAGCATATCTTCTATTTTAATTTCTATTCTGTTTAGTGAGACTGATGACTGAGACCAATATAAGATACAATGTAAATATGAAGGAGTCGAAAAAACATACCTTTTTATCCCCTTTATTATAATAACAGTGTTATTAATTAATGTGAGTTACACTGTGTTTAAAACTGTTTATAAGTCAGCATTTTCAATCAGGAAAATCAGCTCTATTATTAAGTGCTTTCAAGTTGATTCTGTCCCCAGGCGGACATTTGTATAGTGTCTCCAGAACATAATGGCCTTTTATGGCTTTTTTCATTATTTATTTTATTATCTCCATCCATCTTGTTGTTGGCTGTCCTCTTCCTCTTTTACCTTCAGCTGTTCCAAGCATAACTGTCTTTACTGTTGGATTGATTATTCTAATAATTTGTCCAAATTAAGATATCTTTCTTGGGTTGGTGATGTGGGCTTCAAGTGAGAGGTGAGGCAAGGATCTGTCCTATTTTTCTGTGGACAATCCATAATTTTATGGGATCAAAGGCTTTGCTGTGGTCAAGGAAACACATGTTGACTCCTTAGTTTTTTTAGTTACCCCCAATCCATCAGCAGTGATATCTGTTTCTATTCTACTGGAACCAAAGCATTTTCACAATAAATGGCGTGCAGAGAAACAAAGTATGAAAATACTTTGTTTCTCTGCACACCACCTATTGTGATACTTTCCTATTATCTTTTTGACCATATTTCTCACCTCTAGCCCAAACCAAGTTCCATGTCTGATATCCAATCACTGAGTAGTATGTAGTCTCAGTATGTAGTCTCTTTTTAGTATGTAGTCTCAGTATTCTGTCAGTCTAGGCACATTAGATAGTGCCACTTCACTGCCCTATCATATATTCTATAATGACCTTGCCTACATGTGTAAAAGTCTGTAGTATAATCCATTTTTGATGGCAACACCGTTATTCTGTTGTACTCTGTAAGAAACTGAAATAAGTTTCTTCAAATGAAAATCTGGATGACTCTCATCTGGATGTTCTTTCTATTGTGCCTAGCATGTTAAATAACAGTCAAAACCATGTTTTGTGTATTGTGACTACTCATGTCATTTATGCTGGATATCATTATTTCCTAAAAAAAGAAGCATTATGATTATATGGAATTCCTCACTGCATTGGAATAATATTTGTTAATAGACAAACACTGTATGTGATCTCATGTACATATATACACTCTGTGTATTTTGTAAAACTTCTATGGAGAACACATTGGAGAAAAGTTATTATAAACTTATAAACTGAGCATTTTATTATTACATTTTATTTATTCTGCTTGTACATGTTTCATATGTATACACCAACATTATGCTAGAAAACCTCTGGGATATCATAGCAACTGACATGAAATATCCCAGCAACCATCTGGAACACCATAACAACCACCTAGGAATTACAATCATGGGGAATACCGTATCAGCCGATTAGCAACACCCTAGCAACCACCTAAAAGACTAATCCATAATTATGACAGATACAATTATTTTAAACCAAAATCTGAAAATGGGTTGAATACTAGTATAGTATTCTTACAATAATATAATAATGTAAAAATGAAAAATATTAGATAACTTTAAGATGTCACTTTTCAAATGTCACTTTTTTTAAATTGTGTTGATTTTTGTCTCATGATTTGATCTCATATGTAACCAGAAGTCTCTCTAGAAGTTTTGGGTAAAAAATCTGTTTTAGAAGAGTATGTCACCCTTTTCGCCCTGAATCAGGATATGGGATTAGTCTGGCTAAGTGGAGCGTTTAATTTCAGCACTAAGAAGTCTATTGAATTGGAGTGTGCTGACTCAGTTCAGGTCATATACTCTCTCTCTCTCTCATTCTCTCTCTCTCTCTCTCTCTCTCTCTCTCTCTCTCTCACTAAGTGTTAATGCTCATTGCTTCATTTCCTCTTACCTTGTTTTCTGCCACCTACACTTTGGACACCTCTATATATAGAGTAGAGCATTCAACATTAAAAGTTTGTCATATTAATACTTATTACATTAGAATAACACTTTAAATGTATGGAAAGGAAGCAGTGAAAACACTGCTTCAGTGGGAACATACTACCAAAGCAAGTTTCCATTCTTATTTGATGTATTTTAATATATCACATAATAAAAGACAACAAAAACAGTATACATAGAATAAAGTTCCTAAAAAGTAAGAGAAGGATACTTTTTTACTGACACGAGAAATGTGTTATTGTGGTGATAAAGCATTGGCCCAATAAATAATGTAATTGTGAGTATGACAGTCTTATTGCTTATGATATGCTTCTGTTTTTGCTAACAGTAACAACTAAACAAAAGAGAAGGAAGCAGTGAAGCAAGTACCAGCATGCTGAGGAAGATATTAACATTGGCCTTTATCTTATAAAAGGAAAAAAGAAGCAGTGATATTAGATGGTAAACAGACAAATCAGAATAAGTGTGATGTTTCAGTGAGATGTTTGTTACAGTTTCCTGTCATGTTAGCCAGTGTGTTTATACAGTATAACTATCTATCCTTTTAGTGATTTTTTAATGTGGAGAACCATTTTTGCAAATAAGATGTGTATGTGTACATAACCTTTGTAAAGTTTGAAGAACCTACATATATTGAAAAGGGCCTTTTAACCTTTAAAATGTGCTTGACATGCACAAATCTCTTCAATGTGTGTATGTATGAGATTGTGGACGTATGAAACATGTATTATATCCACTGTTTTTGAAAAAGTATTGTATAAATACTGTGTAATCATGTGTTATATAGCCAAACATTATTTGCTTCTGAGAAAATGTTTTGTTACAACAGTAATGCTTTTTTACCTTATAACAATAACCCATAAATTATTTAAAAATATTATAAACTGCAAGCCAAAATGTGCTTTTTCAGTAATTGGTGTACTTTGAGAACAGCAGAAAGTTCGTTTATGATGGAGAACATACAGTACGTTTTTCTTGAAATCTTAACTTCTTGATGTTATACTGCTTTCTTCTTCATTTTAGAAACATCTCCAACTCTGTTCCTCAAACTGGATACCTTGTACAAAATATTTGAAACCTGTTACAAACTTCTGAACGATGTTTTCAGATTTTTTAAATCATAATGAATATAGACTGATTGGCTCTTTCATTTCGTTCCACTCTCCCCTTTCCACCCAATCAGCTCCCCCTGCCCTGAAGCTGTCCGTGAATGAAACATATGTGGTGGACCCTGGGCAGGATGTCACACTGACCTGTGAGGTGACAGCAGGCTTCCCCACACCCACAGTGACCTGGTCCCGGTACCCTGGCGCCCTGCCGCGTCGTTCAGTAGTCCGCAGTGGGTCACTCATCCTGCGATCGGTCACAGCAGCTGAGTCAGGATTCTACAACTGCACTGCTGTCAACAACGTTGGCAACCCTGCCAGGAGGAATGTCAATCTCATCGTTAGAAGTGAGTGTGCATAGGTATATACAGATATACAATACTAGTAAAGTTCAGAGCCTCAAAGATTTCAGGATTGTATGATTTTACCTTAAAAAGTGGTTCCGAAGGATTCTTAAAAAAGGCCAAGAGAACTCACAGGACCATTTTACTGCCCAAATGGTGCAAATGATGGAAAACATGGTGAAAACGATTTGATGTAGCATCAAATATGTTTCTGCTGTTAATACAAGTTAATCTGTTTTGGTGCTGTTTAGTTTTTTTTTGCTGGTGCTGGCCTAAATCATTTCAATATTTAAACATTAGTTATTTGTGTTGGTACTTGTTTTCATATTTTGGATAGTTTAATAAATTGCAAAACCTGTATGAATTTAGTATAAAACATAAAAATAGTTACTGCACTTTCAGTGTAACTGAAGCTGAAGTTTGCTTTTTCATTTCTGTCTGAAATGGAACCTTATTTTACATTCTGCCATAAATGATGCAACGTTACATTCTGACTGCTGCACCATTTAAGAAGGAAAAATACCAGTAAGATGATGATAAAGACCATGAAGTGATGGAATGGAATCTTGGCTCTTCTTTCGTAAAAGCAACCAAACTGACACTGGAAATATGTGGCTAAACAAAGATTGAAATTTTTATGTTTTAAACTTGCCTCTTTATCATCCCTTCTCTTTCAGTCAGGAAAAATCCAGTCAGACTCCTGTGTCCCCTTATCTGAAGTTATAACAATATTTCTCTTAGCATTGCTGTACAAAAAGATTTATACAGGTATAAAACTATCAAAAACTGGAATATTTTAGTTTTAAAAAATGAACTATAAAACAAGCAAATGAATGGCTGTAGTGAAGCGTAAACAGCGATGGTTTTTCAGAACGATCTAAGAATTGCTATTCGGGTGTAGAAGTTTTATCATCACATGTCAAATACAAGGCCTCCTAAACAGAATTTCCTTGTAACTTCACAATTGTATTCAAATTTCTCCATTTTGGTACCACTTCAGTTTGAAAAAGCCTTGTTGTTTGTTCGGTAAAGCTAAAACTGGACATTTATAAATAGTTTACTCATGAAGAAATGCTCTTCATAGCTTGTAATAGTACGTAACTCTGATGTGAAAATCACTCATAAATGCCTTATTAGTTTTAATAATGCAAAACAATATTTAGGTCCTTCCTGTGGAAATTATAAAGCATGACAGTTCACATGTTATCAGTGCACAATTGTATACCAATGGGTACTAGATAGTGTCAGTTGACTGCAGCTTGCAGAGTGTAAGAGTTTAATAAGTTTCCAAGGTGTAAAGTTATGTCATTACATGAGACTTTACAATTTGCAAAACTTTAAAACAATGATTATTGTGCATTATTTCACCTAATAGTGTAATAATTGATTTTCACATATCAGTTCCAAAAGTCATCAATAAAGCATAATGCATAATGCAACCATTCAAAAAAAAAAAAAAAAGAGTAAGTCACTCTGCCACCCTAATGAAGATTTGGATATGGTTTGAGCAGACTGATTTAGGGATGCATTTACAAAAGCACTTTAGGTGGCTATGGACTACTAGTGTTATTACTACTACATTAGCTTAGCAGCTCAAGCTCTAAACTAAAGAAACAATATTTGGTCTGTATTTGATCTATAGTCTTTGAACATGTGGTCCAACGTGCGGTGGCCTCCCACAGAACCACTATTGTATTACAAAATGCTAAAAAAGTTAATACTGACTATAATAGAAAAGTGTTAGAACACACAAGGCATTACAGTCTTCTGTGCGTGGGGCTGCAGAGCCTCACAATGCCCATGCTGACACTTGTCCACCACAGTGCCTATAATGGGTGAGCACTATGAGAAGTAGACAAGCTTGCAGACGAAGTGGGATGCTCAGAAACAAACTTCTGTACAGTTATTTACTATTTCCACTTCATCTGATTTCTTTAGACTATACCCACACGTACACGTGCAGAACATGCAGACTGCCACCCTGGCCACGCTGGATGGGAATCAAACCCAGGACTTTGCTGTGAGATGACAGTGCTAGATGTATATTTACTGATGATAATTTATCTAATAGTCATCCTCTTATGCGTAATCAGTGGTCAGTTTCTGGCCAAATGACACTGGCTGGTTATCTTTGGCTGATGGACTGCTCTCAGCAATGACACTGAAGTGTTTAAGAGCCCTGGGCAACACATATAAACTATGTGTCTTCCGCGCTTGCCACATGTTTGGTACTCTAAACACTCAAGTATAATTACACTTGATGGAATTTCAAACCATCCTAAGCTCATCGCGTTGTCCACTTCTCCATGCTACTGGGAAGGTGTGTGTGTTTCTGTGTGTGTTCACTGCACAAGAGGGCAAGGCAGCAGCTGAACTTTGATTAGCTCTGCTGCCTGTGTGTAATCATGTCAAACGCTTGAGGCTGTGGCAAAGACACTATAAAAACGACCATTACGCCCAGCAATCATTATAGCCCTTTGGCTATTCTTAGCCCTTTTAATCATCTTTATTTACTCCAATTAATCAGAGTGGAAAGGAGCTAATTAGCATCAGCGCACTGTAGGAGTGTGTGGGGCGGACGTGAACTTGGGATCTGTCTCTGCTATTGGTAATGAGCTCAGTACGCGTCAGGAACACCCACACACACACACACACACACACACACACACACACACACACACACACACTGCTTCAGACTCACCAATATAGCCTAGAATAGAAAAGGCCATCTATTTGAACATATGGCTCCAAAATCTCAGCCCCTACCTGCAAGGTAATTTGTCATGTTGTCAGAACAGTAAATACCATACTAAGCTTTCTGCAGTTGGAGTAGATTTCAGGTACAGATGGAGTCAATGTATTTAATGTATTTAATGATGTAGAATCAATCAAGGTGAAATTTAATTTAATTTGAACTATTGCCTAATCTGAAGACATAAGCAGTGGGATAGGGATGAAACTGTGTGAAGCAGCGTATTATGAATGAAATCTTAAATTATTTGGTTTGCTAGCAAAGAGTAAAAGTGTGCAACATCACATTAAATGCATTTATTGTTCTATATCCACATTGACTTTTGTGCATTATTGCTTACTGGTTATGTCACCACTGTGTTGTTTTCTGAGATCAGCACAGTGATACATGGTGACCTTGAAATAGAAAACAGAAATTCCAAAAATAAATTTGACATAGAAAAACACAAAAAAATGAACATTTTGATGTCTAGAATAATGGATAGCGTCATAGACATCTAATAAACTGACTGATAAAGCTGCATATATTATTTATTTTGCTTTTTTTATTAAAATTTGTATTGAAATTTTATTAACATTTTTTGCTTTTTTTTAAAAAATGCCCTCTACTCACAACCAGCATTGTATTTTCAAAACAGAAAGTTTAACATGGCATAAAACGTTTCATGTTAAAAACTAAATAAATAGTGTCTGAGGAAGATGTGTTACCTTGTTTGCATTTAGGAATTCAACAAAACACTGTAATAGGCCTGAATCTTTTGGTATTGAAATCACAATTTGAGATATATCAGGAACTTCAGTCCTACAGTATTGAATACTGTTCGGCGTTTTAGTTTGGAGGGGAAATATAGCTTGTCTATTCAACAAAAAAATCCTGGACCTTAATTATATAGGTAATGTAGCATAATATAACATCATATAATATGATAACATAATATCACAATATTTTTTAAATAACGTGTTTGTCATTCAGTATAATAAAGATCATAGGTATAGTACAAGGGACAGCAAGAGTGTCCTTTATAAAATCGGACTGTTAACAAAGTGTATTGAAATATTTCAGTCACTTGTATGTAACTGAAATTAGCATAGATTTAAAACTACCACATTTATATTTTAGTTTTATTACTACTTTTTAATGTATCCATATAATTTGATTTGATAAAGTTGTTATTTTGAGGAAAGAACAAATATCCTGCATATATTTTTCAAATATTCGTTACATGTTGAAATTGAAACAGACTATGAAAAGCTGGAAGAACAACTCAAACCTGCCAGTGAACTGAATTTATAACATTGTTAACTATCATGTAAATGTGTAATTAGGTTTGAACAGCTTATTTGTGGTATAACGGAAAAAGAATAATTATGACTACATGCACAGCAGCAACTGCAATAATACTGTACCTACTCGTCTACTATTACTGTCTCCTTTCTCTTTGTGGCTTCTGGATTTTCTCCTCCCCTTCTTTTCTTCTGTTTCATCATTCTCTCTCCTTTTCCTCCCACACCACACTCTCTCCTTCCTTCTCTCACACCCCAGCAATGAAGAACCTAACATTTCAGATCACACCAGACTCCAATAAAGATGGCGAAAGCATTCAGATGCGTCGCGACCTCAAGCTATCCTGCCATGTGGACGCACAGCCACAGGATAAGGTCAACTACACCTGGTATAAGAATGGTGTGCCAGTCTACCCCTCAGACAGTCTAATCGTGCTGCGCAGTGACCCAGATATGCCCCCTGGTACCAGCAGCCTGGAGATTGTGGACATGAAGTTCCGAGATCAGGCTACCTACAGTTGCATGGCCAATTTTCCAAACAGCAATGTTCCTGAGCTCCGTGTAGACGTCAACATCACACAAAGCAGTGGTGAGAATGTTTTTAGTTTTTTTTCCCCCTCACTTGTGTATATAACAAAACTAATGGGTTACGAATGCTCATTAAATTACAGTCTGTAACTATATATGAATGTGTATACGCTTAAATATATAAATTATACAACTTTTCCATGTCTTCACTTTAATTTTCTTAACCTCTTCTTTATTACCTCTCTCTATTTATTTGTTTCTTCCCCTTTCACAGGACTTTTTATTAACCTAAGCCTCTTAGCAAGTAGCACAAATGCCACATCCATTTGATTCAGACATATTAATTTACTTCAGGTTGCAAGCTATATGTTGATGGTCAGAAAGAAGGCACTGCAAAACATTCTGTCATAGTGCACGAGTAATGTGTACTTGTCTTAAGGCAAAAGAACTATGAAAAATGAATAGATGTCATCTCCCATTTCTGTCATTAAACATCTCCTACTACTGGTAGACTGAGGATGGCCAGAAACCAATGAATAAAACATCACAACAAACAGTATTTTAGAGCATGTCCAAGACCCTAAAGGTTTCTTTTGGCGTAAAGAATTTCTGTATTACATTTTTAGCTCACATTGTACTTTAGTTTGTCTCCTATCAGTCCAGTTCCCTTTTTAGAGGTTAGACACTTCATATATTATGCAAGTTGACAGTGATGAGAGCTAACGTTTTGCAGTACCACAGTAGCTTAAATACTAATTGGTTTAAACAAAATCGAACAAAATAAAAAAATGTGGCTAAAGTCTAGCACAACTCGGAATTTAATGCAAAGCTACAAAGCTGTCAAGACTTATTACTTGTGGAGGGTCCAAAATTAAAAGCCTTATAATATAAGGCTCTGGCCTTTTTTAGTTAGAGCCTTTTATCCCACATTATGGTATGCTCTTAAAGATAAAGGTGTGGAGTGATACTATAGAAAACACTTCCCTAAAGAACCTCTCAATAACATAAATGTATTACTTTGAAGAACCTTTAAACCTGAAAGAAACCTTTTCCTAGAGCCATACAGCCAAGGCATGACCATTTAGGACCCATGATTATTTAGTTTATAAGAGCAGGGAAATCACCAAACTGTTTTAGACACTGGCCCTCTATCACTGAAATTGAATTACTGATGCTTTTTGAAGAGTGGTGGTCATTTTGACCAATACTTTTGGACTCACAAGATTAGCTTGTGTGAAATAGGTAGAACAAGTTTATATATATATAATGATTCTTTTGTTTTTTGAAAGCCTGTTGGTCATTGCCAGTTATTTCAAGCTGGATGAGCTCTGCCAAACATCTCTTGGTAATAACAAACAAATAATCAGAGTCACTTGGAAGCATGAAGGAATGGACTGTGGTACTTGCCAGTCACTAGTGACTATAAACATACCTGAGGCATCAAAGTCACAGCTGAAGTTTTGTGGTGTACACCTGACTTTAGATGTTCCTTCAAAGTCTATGAAAAAAAGCGACGCCCTGGAAGTGTTTTTTTTCTACTGGGAGATTGTTGAGATAGTGGGATTTCCCTCATACAGCCTTTCTAACCTTTGTTGTCTGTACTCGTAAAGTGTCTTTCACTGTACTACTTACTTTTTTCTTTTTTCCGCTTTTCAAAAGTTTCGACCTTCTCAGAGTGTTACACTGGTTTTCTAGCTCCACACTACCAGTGCGATCAATCTCCCACACTTTCTCCCATTCTCACATTAATCTTCTATCTCTGCTCTCAGCTTTCCTTGCTGTTTCTTTCCATTTGGTCCTCCCTGCATTTTCTTTACCACAGTCTTGCTTTTTTTCAAGACAATGGCAGATATCTATAGCGCAAGGGTTCATCATTTAGCCCTGGGACTAATAGGAATACAGTCTGGCTGTCCATTCACATGCATCTTGCAGAGCGTCCATTAAACATTTAGAAGTTCAATAAAGGCTCAAATTCTGATTGTAGGATGATTCTCTCTCCATGGATCTCTGTATCTGGGTTCCTAACTATTAATCACAGTAGACCCTGACTGACAGTGCCTAAATGCTGTTTATGTATCCTTATCTAACAGTGGGGGTGTACTTGGCTTAGGCCACAAGATATCCTCCACAAAATCACCACTAGAAATAAATAGGTGGCACCTCCCACTCTTGTTTTTGATTAACTGATGATGGCCAGAAACCAGTGAGTAAAACAATATGTGTCCTGAAGTCCACATGTTTCTTCTGATGTGATGAATTTCTTAGATTAATAGAGATTAAGGGCTAAGATTGTCTAATATTTTAGACCTTGTTTGCACTTGGTAAATGTAAATAATAGACGGGAAACAGAGCCCTTGGGAACACCACAAATAACTGGACAATACTGAGAGCCATATTATTTTAATTGTACAAACTGAATGCGACCAGAGAGATATGATTCAGATATGAAGTAAGAGGTGCCCATAACGCAGAAGGATCTCTAAGAGAACATTGTGAGAGATGGTATCAAAAGCCGAACTCAGATCAAGTATACAACCATGGTTAATAGCCCAGAATCAGCTGCCATCAGCAGGCCCTTAGTGATTTTGCACATAGCTGTCTCTGTATTGTGAAATGGGCAAAACCCAGATTTAAGTTGTTCAAGCAGAAGATTGTCAGTAAGGTGGGAGTGAACCTTAGCTGCAAAAGTTTTCTTTTATTAAATTAGAATTATTATTAAATTAGATTATTCAAATTGTTAGGATGCGCACCAGGATTTTTTTTTTCAGAATTCGAGTTATTACAGCTTTTTTGAGAGGTGAAGTTACAAGACCAGAAACAAGGGAAGAGGAGAGAGAGGTTAGACGAACTTTAACCAAATGAATAGGAAGGGGATCTAACAGGTAGAAGATTTAAGCAACACTGTGGAGTACAATATGTATCAGTATGAATGTCAGGTGGGCTGGAGGATGTTACTTACAGTAGAAAACAATGCTTTTGTGTTCCTTTTGTCAGACCTAATTATGTCTGCATACATAGTAAACAGTTTTAGTATGTACTTGTACCTTTACTATGTACTTGTACAATAGCGTCTGAGTTCATCATACATGTGCTTGTGAACAACATATCCAGTTTTTGCATACAGGAATTGCAAACGATGACCTTTGAGACGCTCCACGGGGAACATTCTGGACTGTCGCTGCATCAAAGGGCAGCAGCCAATCAGCAGAAATAAATAGTGTTCTCAGAATGGCTAGTTTCAAAGCTCCTGCCTCTGAGTACAGCATTATTTCACCATCCCAAGACGCGCTTTCTTTGTGTTTCTCCCCACAGTACCTAAAAATGTATAGTTATTTTTTTATATGGAAATGTGGCTGAACTTGTGTTAATATTTATGTTACAAAATTAGTAAATTATATTTTTCTTAATAATTCAGCACTTAAATGTATGAAAATGTATATACTGCCAAGGAAAAAGCTGTGCCACGCCCCTT
>JBBPCX010000154.1:25000579-25018011 GCA_037974365.1 Hydrocynus forskahlii
ACCTGTGAGGTGGGATGGATTATCTCGGCAAAGGAGAAGTGCTCACTGACAGATTTAGACAGATTTGTGAACAATATTTGAGAGTAATGGGTCTTTTGTGTGTATGTAGAAAATGTTTCAGATCTTTGATTTCTGCTCATGAAAAATGGGAGCAAAAACAAAAGTGTTGTGTTTATATTTTTTTTCAGTGTATAACTCTCTTGTGTCAACCACATAATCTCAGATGTGATTTTGTGGCTTCAGATACAACATGACATGATTAATATAGATGGACATTAATAAAAACAGTCGTATCAGCTAACTTTAAACCTGAATTTTTTTAGCTCCCTTGTCCATTGTTGTAGATAACAACTCTGTCGACAGACAACAGCAAACTGAATATACCATTGTTTTCAGCAGAAGTCCTACGAAAATTATGCCACCATCAGTGGCAATGAGATATCCTATGAGGAGTTTTTTCCACCTTTTTTCTACCTTCTGTTAGGATCTAACCTTAGTGGTAGTATAAAATGTATGTTGATTTTATTTCTGACTTTTCCACAGTTCATGGTAAAACACAAAAACCTCACTATTAGGCACTTTACCATGTATCTGAAGCATTTTATGAATGGTGGCTGCATTATCAGAAATGCAACTATTACTATGGCCATGGTTACACGGGTGCTTACCGCCGTGGCCTGTTCACTGACCATTTCTGATACTAAATGCATAAAAGCAGTAAAAGGCATGTAGCTATTTGGATGTCATAACTGACAGTCTAATTTGGCAGTTCTTTTACTTGTTTTGCGACATTAGCCTCGGAACTCATGTGTGCAAAAATACTTGAGCCTCTATGCAGTACATCTTTGCTGAAATTTGGTGTGAAAGGGCAATGGTGAAAAGTAGATTTTTCGCTGAATTATTGCTTTAACCAGGCAAGAGAGAGAGAGATGGAGAAATGTAAATGGTGAACCAGCAATTTTTGCTGCTCACCCCAGCTGAGCAATATGATGGGTAGAGAAACGGTGGTTGTGATTAAGTGCCAGCTGCGCCAGTAAGAGGGAGAAGCCCCTTCTGTGCGGGGGATGCAGAGGCAGCTGTAAACGCAGCCAGAGCCACTGAAGGCTTGGCCCTCACTGGCAGCTCTGCCCCACTGCTCACCCCAGGGAGGACCCTGTGCCACAGCAGAGCCACTCCTCCTGAGCGCCAAGCTTGGCACAGGATGGCTATGAAAACGGGCACGGCGACAGGAAAAAGGCCCGCGCCAGAATGCTGAGAGAGCAGGCAGCCGGCCAGAGGGACATCGTCATCCATCACACTCACATTTCATCTCCTTTCCAGGAGAAAGGCTGCACAGTGACAGCACTCATACCCTTTCTCTTCTTACAGTAGGAGTAGTCATATTGTATATACATGTCATATATGTCAAAGTCTGCATCACTCGTGGGCCTTGAATAGTTTTAATAAATACAGTGTCCTTCTTCCTCCCTCCTGCCATGTGACATTTATTGAAAATAATTCCAAACTATTGACCAATAATATAATTCAGTGACCTAAACATGTGTCAACTGGACTCAAAAAGAAAAGAAATGAATGTTATGCAGTTACCAGTGTTTTGTCACAACATGACTGTGATACGTTGGAGTGGCTCAAAAAAAGTAAGAAACACAAACTTCCGTCTGCAGGTAATTCTGCTAAATATCGCCTTAATAAACATATAGGCTGGTGCATTCAATAATATTATTTAAGTAGTATTAGCCTGACTATCACAAACAGAACTAAGATGTTCTGTTATGCTTGCAACAGGTTACTATGGTCATTATCTGTCTGTTGTTTTGGATTTTTTTTTCTTTTTTTACCACAGCCTATGCTTTTTCCCCAGTATTTGTACATTTCCAAGAAAATTGTCTTTGGTAGAGACCACGTCAGGCATTAGTTCTGAATGGCTGTGAGAAGTCAGCTGTATCTGTCTATTAGTATATGATGGAAATGAACAAGGTGGAGCTGACAGAAGAGCAGGCTTACTTATTATCTGACCAGATTGTTTATTGGAGCAGTTTTCCTTGAAAGTGTATGACATCATTTTATTCACATCACCACGGCTAACATTTCATTGTCTTCATGTGTCTGCATAGTAACAATGGAGCATGCTGTGAACAGTGCCCAAACCTAAAGGCTTACCTGTAAGATATAAGCTCAGGCTGAGGTTTTTATGTGGAGACAACAGCACTAAAGCCCGCATTTTATTGGAATTTGTTACATTTTGTATTTGATTTTGTGCATTAAGCTCTACAGCTTTAAGTTTTATTTTTATGGCATTCTGACTGATCCATATCCACTGTCCCATAGCAGAAATAAATTCTGCTGATTATTGAGCACTCACAAGCCCAAGTCTCTCAGCTTGAGCTGAGAGTGGTCTAATTGCTTTGATAAACCAGCGCTCACAGTTCCCTAAATTTACTGGAACACTCTCTAAGAACTCACTGTCAAGTACAGTTGCACATGTCTAACATGTCTTCACTGCAGAAAAGTAAGGACACATTCACCACAGAGAACCCATTTTACACACTTTATTTGCTGAATTTAACATGGAGAAACATAAAACTTTGTGCAAAAGCTGGGGCACATGTATTTCTTTAAATTTCTTAAAACTGTGATCTACAATTTGCAGGAAAATGCCATCTTTGAGTTTTTTTCTAATGTGTGTTCCAGCCACAACTTCCAATATTGTTCCTGCACAAAGACAAAAGCTGAAAAAAAAAAACATTGGCCACATGTGTAGGCCTGTACAGTCTCCCTCCTATTTTGCCTGGATTCTAGCCCATAGTTCAGCTGTGCTTCAGCTGTGGCTGCTAAACAAAACATACATAACTTGAGAGCAAAAAAAAGAGATCTGATCAGCATCTGAGTTCTATATAAACTATATTTGAACCTGCCAAGTGTAACTGCACTAGTTCTGAATTTAGTGATGATCCACTCACCACAGTTGGTTCGGGGTCTTAGGAAGTTTGTCAAGCGTAAACAGAACCTTAGAATAATGCTGCTATTGTAACATAGTTTACTGTTTTATTTACTCAGTCTGTCAGCTGTGCTCCTCACAAAACCCTCAACATTTTCTAGTATATTCTTGAAATAGGTTTCAGGCAGGTGTCTTTCACATTACCTACAGTAAGTGAAAGTTGTGGCACAAACTTGTGACACTTTTTTGGAAGAAAAAAAAAAGGTCAATTATATTGTGAAGACACACCAGAGAAAGGATTTCAAAGAAATGATTGAAATCTCATTGTTTTATTGTTTAATCTGGAAAACAATATGCACTGTTCTAAAACAACAGCACAGCTAGCACAAACCATGTTTTACCAATGTAGTGGGAAATCCTGTTATAAAATCCTTCAGAATAAGGTTAGAAATCAATATGTAAAAAAATTCTTTAGTGCAAAGTAAGTATTTGGATGTTATGCAGCATTTGGATGTTATATTTCTACAGGAGGTTTTTTAGTATCGCATCTGTGCTGAGTGTGGTCAGCTTTCATTAAAGTGGCTATTTTTTTTGTGAATACAGCTAGACATGTTCTTTGTTGTTCTTACACTGGAAGTTTTTCAGGGGAACCCTGAGGTTTTTTTTGCCGATTACATTTTTGGCACCTTTATTCTGTGAAAGGAGAAACCACATTAGTAGGCAACATTGCATTATTATTACTATTTTTTAACTCATTCTGTAGACACTGCAGTTCTACACATATGTGTTGTTATGAAGTGTTACAGTTTAACATTTACGTATTAAATATAAATCGTTAAGAAAATGGAGAACTTAATCTTTCAATTATTGAATTGGGGTTATAGGCCTAGTGCACCTTTTATCAATTTAGTTTTTCTTCTATTGCCTGTTGTAAAGTTGATGACCACAGACCAATCAGAGATGGAAATCTAAGCCAAGCTCATCAAATATTTAAGATGAGCCTTACCTCTCATCTGAAAAACACCCAAAAAAAAGCAGCGCCAGAGGGAGGATGAGTGAGATCTTCAGGTCTCCACTAATTATTGGAAAAGCCATATACAGGAAAAGGGGTGAGGGGGTTTAGTACTAGTAACTACTGCTTGTTATTGCAGATTTTTTTTTTTACTGCCCATTTACAGTATAAAGTTGGCAGTTCTACTGGTCATATTTGTTTTAAAATGCTCTATAACAATGCAGTTATGATAATGAATATAAAATATATTGAGTTACAGTATGTTTTTTTTATTGTGTAGCTCATAACATTGTGCCGTCTAAAATAAAGGCTTTTGTGACAAAGCCATTAAAATTGATCCTAGTGGACGACTCAAAAGTAGCCAAAGAGGTGTTTGTCATTTCATATTCAAATACTGAAATTTCATTCCATATACTGTACACAGTACCCTATTAAACTAAATAATTTTTCTTGCAGGTAGGACAGGACTTTACGGAGTGGCGCTTATACCAGATTCTTGTGTGACATTTTGCTTGAAGCTCATAATGCATTATCAAAATCAATTAATGATAAATATGGTTTTGATGTGGTCTGATTTACTATATGAATATCATGAAAAGTTTTGGGGTGCATTCAATGCTGTTACATGGAAAGACGAAGACAAAGTGACATTTGGCAGATGCCCTCATCCAAAGTGACTTACAGACATTAGTTACAGGAACAGTCCCACTGGAGCAACTGAGGGTTAAGTATCTTGCTCAAGGATACAAGGGTAGAAAGTGGGTTTTGAACTTGCAACTTTTTTGTGTTCTTTGGATTCACAGGTGAGTGTTTTACCCATTAGCCATTTACTCTTATTTATTGGACACATTGACACATTTGGAAAAAGTCTAAAGTCTAAACCTATCAGTGTTTTTCTTTTATTCAAAACAGTTTGTGAATTTATTCAAAACAGTTTGTGAATTTACCGAAAAACAAAAAAACTTCCATACTTCTAATAGTTAATCATAATAAGTCTCATTTCAGTACTATTTTTGTAGCTTTCCACCAATATCAAACAGTAAACAAAAAGACTGTTGAACTTTGGGCAGAAATGTAACACTCTAATGCAAAGATGTGCCTAGTTTACATTCCAACACTTCAGCTGTCAGGATGAAGAATTGTACATCACTTGTGCGGAGGTTAGCACAGCCCACACACTGATACCTGGCCACACTGCCCACAGGCCTGACCCATGCAGGAGCCAGATAGCAGTGAGAGTAGGAGCCTTCACTGGAAAACATAAAAAGACAGAGTTCTTACCAGAGGAGAGAAACAAAGAGGGCAAATTAACGATTTATATCAATCATTGTGAAAGGTCACTCAGTCATAGAGCGTTCTACCTTTCAACCCCTAACATTCGGATGTGCAGGTCTGTGTGTGTCTGTGTTTATGTGAACTGAGAGAATGGAGTGTGTGTGTGTGTGTGTGTGTGTGTGTGTGTGTATGTGTGTGTGCATGTGCGCATGAGTGGGTGTTGAATGTTCTGTCCCATTCTTTCTGAGGATACATACTGAGTTTGCACATTCATAACGGTCAGAAGACTTATCACCTGCTGCTTCTCTCCTTTTCTCTCCTCATTTCTTCTCTTTTCTCATCATCTCTTCTTTTTTCTTCCTTTCCTTTTTTCTCCTGTACTCCTGTCATTCCTCCTCAGAAGACAAATTATCTGCCGTTTCCTCTATATTTCCCCCTATTTTCTCCTGTAGTCTCTTTTCTTCTCAGCCCAATGGCTTCCTCAGTGCCACTGTACAATGTATTGGTTGTCCATCATTGTCCCACGATTAGCTGTACTGATCACAGAAAACAGATGTAACAAATAAGATTTTATACTATGTGCCGTTTGTGTCCTGTCCAACCTTATTTATTGAAACATTTTTAGGGATTTGCACAATCCAACAAATGTGAACAATGTTTATACAAGCCCATCTTAGATAAAATGCTATAAGAACCTGCAAGTGCAGGACTACTCCTCAAGGGTTTTTTTTGTTTACTCCAATTGGTTTATCCCTCTCTTCATCCATGTCCCCTCTCCGATGATGAGTTCCACTTGGGTACTACATGTTGAGCAGTACTCCGTGAGATGAAAAAATGGTTGGAGGCCGCAGCAAAATGTAGGACCAGGTCTCCACATCAAGAGGTTTTGGGCAGGGTTGAGTCTTCTGTCTTGAACCCAAAGTGGGAAACCAGGGCATGTTCACTTCATGTGGTTTTGCCCATCATCTTTGTGTTTTCAAGGAGGATATTTGACCCCAAGCTGAGAGTGGAGGGAGGTCTGGAAAACCTTTTCTATTTAGATTCAAGCTTCTCTACAAAGAACACGTCTCTGCACATTAAAAAAAAATACTGTTTATTTGCTGAATTTAACAAATTTGTTCTGTTCAAACGTTTACATTTGCCAACAGAGGAATTATGCCACATGGGTTATGTGCTATATTGTGTTTTGATCACTGCATAAAAGATCACGGTGATATTTTTCCTTTACATATAGTTTACATAGAATTAAGTGTAACAAACAGCACTGAGGAATGGAATAATCAACAAAGATGGGACAACTAAGAAATAGCTACACTTTTGTATCAGCTTTAATGTGTTTTTGCAGTATATTTTTACTTTTACATAAACCCAAGGTAACTTTTCAATTATATTATATGATGTAGGCTAATGTGGCCTTGCATAAAGTCTGTTATTAGCATAGCATGATGCCTGGTCAGGGAAATTAAAGGAGGACAGTGTTACCCATGCCACATCAACTACATATATTGACTGTTCTAATTTTAAAAGAGCATGAACTATAATAATTCTGGAATGGGTTTCAGAAAGGGGTATGCTCTTATTAAAAGTTTGACACTTTTTCTCCAGATGGACATTCTCAGTGCAATGTATTAAGACAAAGGGGCCCATTTTTTTGCATGACCTCCAATAGAAGCTCTCCTTACATGAAACGCTCCTGATTCTCATCAGTGTAGGGTTAGGATTAGGACTAGGTTTTTGTGTAGAATCAGTTTTAAGGTTAGGGTTCTGGATTGTTAGGTTAGAGTGCATGTTGGGGAAAGTTGTGGAAAATACAACAGATTTATAAGGCAAATTAAGTTTAAAGCAAATTTAGTGTTTGAAAAGCACCTACACAAGGCTATCATTACACCAACCACTGCAAAGGTGTTGGCTGGGAGTTTATTTGAGTTGGATCAGTGTCTTTTGGCATTTGACAGCGAGGAAGCTAATCAGCCAGTGTGGCCACTTAATGCTTGGACTGTGAAAAAAATACAAACTGCAGTTATATTGCAGTTAATCATCAGCTATATTTTATGATAATAAGGCGCCAACTAGTACCTTCTCAATCCCATATATACATTTACATGGGCATTGGTTCTTACCTTTGATGGGCCAAACTTCCCACCTCCTTCAAAGGTCCTTGAATGTTAGGAAAGAAACCACAGACACAGTTGTATTTTATTAAATGGAGGAATAAGAAGCTTTATTAGAAATCTATTGATTTACTGCCAACCCTAACCCTCCTCCACCATCATGCTATAAACTATATTGATCCTTTAAATATAAAGCTACTCTTTATTTATTAAACTGACTTTGTTGGCAGCTTGCATGCATAATGTGCTCTGTGTACACTGGTGTATGTGCAGTTTGTGCATGTGTGTCTGTGAGCAAGAAGTTGTAGAAAAAAGTGTGTATGTGCGCATGCTGAGGTACCCTGTAATCCCTAATATGTGTGTATGAAGAGGTACAGATGAAATATGGCTCTTAAATAACAATACAAACATATTTAGTTTGCACTTAATTTTTCTTATGTGTAGTGAAAAGCTGTGAGCTTTATGGGAAGTCATTACTCATCATTACTGCCGAAATACAATGGCTTTTAATTGGTCTCCAACTACCCATTCGTGTCCCTAAGCTCACAGTTATCTCAGTTTCTAGTCTTTAATTCACTAGATTGTTCCACTTGTATGCCTGACTGAAGCGTGGCCATTCGATGATGACACCAGCCGCAACCCATCATTTACAGCCATTATGTCTGAAGCTCGGATGGCCATCCTGGGCTTCTTTTGAGGTTATACTACAGCAGCTCAGAAGTCTTTAAAAGATCTATCACTACACATCCCACATGTTTTATGCAGCAAACTTTATTTCTCACTCTCTCTCTCTTTAAAGAACTTCAAAGCCTGGACCTGTAGTTATAACACTGTTAAAAGATGTGTGACTTAAATAATGGATTACCAAATGAAAAGCTACTATGAGTCAGGAGTTGTAGTGCATTTGTGCTGAATGTATGAATTGCCAGTGGCAGAGCTGTAGGGGGCGCAGTGAAGAGTAGCTGGGCCTGAGGCAGCCATGGGTGGGATTTTGTTCCTTCAATAAGTAAAATTTAAAATGAGGTTTTCATTTAAAAAACTGTATTTTATGTGTACTCAGATTGTCTTATATTAAATTTAGTTCTGAAATAATTGTGTATGTACAGCTCTTTTAATTGTGCACTTTACACTGTAGGCAGGTATGCAAAGTGGTTCAATGCTTACGAGCTCATTATTGATAGACATTAAGCCACCTTCACCAAGCTGAGTCGGCATCTCTTCTACTAAACCCAAGTCTAATCCAAGTCTGATCCTGTCAGAAATCTGAAAAAAAAGAAAAAACAGTAGTGGTGTACAGAGCGAACTTCTGTCAGCACAAGACAGCAAGAACACTAAAGGCATGAGCCAAAACGTATAGTAGCTCTTCTAAGTGTTTGCGACACAGGCCAGATGGCACATTTCTTACTGGCTTAAGACAAAGGCAGAAATTACCATAACATTGTAGAATTGCTTTTTTTCACTTTGCAGGAACAGCCACAATTTACCTTAAGTCCTAACACGGAGGGCCTGACCTCGTAGCTGAAGCAGGTTAACTAGAACTTTAGTCAGGTTCTCAGAGTTCTCATAATGCCAACAGTCATTCAGTCACTTCTTATGCCTCAAATATATTCTGTGGGAATGGTCTGAACAAACCTTTTAGTAGATGACTGATTTTTGTTAATGGGATGTGTGGGTCTTGAACTTTTTAAAAGTCTACATAAGTTCCGTGTAACCTAAACCAAAGCCTTTGCATAATGTGGACATTCTTGAAAACTTGAAAAAAATCTTCACTGTAACAAAGCTTTTTTTCTGGACATGGTTCTTTAGGTAACACAGCAAAAAATCCAAGTGGATGAACGTAGAATGTCCTGAGTAAGGACTCAAACGTATTAAAGCAGAATGTAAATCAAACGTAAATGTCATTCATTGTGTAACTTACTAAGTGAGCTACAATTGAATATTGTACCTTTTAAGTTAAAGGATTAAAGGTGAAGAGAAACTTGGAAATAGCCACCTTTTACATTGTGTCAAATGTTAATTGTAGTTTACAGTGTTAAAAGGATTCATAGAAGAATGTATTTTGAAAACGTCATTTTCTCTTTGTTTTTATGTTTCCAGCTGTGCTTCCAGGATCAGCCCAAAGTCTTCATTCTGTTCTTCTGAGCATGCCGCTCCTTAGCTTCTTGTGCCTCTGTGTCCTGCTCCTGTCCAGATGATGGGCTACACATTTTTATGCTCCCTCGCGCAGGTCGCCCCCATTGGCAGCAACCAGCACTGCCCAGATGTTTCCCTTTCCTTGCCTCTCCTCTCTCCTCCAATTAAGCTTGTTTAATTGACTTACTCATATTTTCCTGTTCACTCTGCTTTATCATCCTCAACACTTTACATATTATCTTTGTAAAGTCTTTTTATGTCATCTTCTATTTGGCTGAATCATCTTAGTACCGGTTTCTATCACTTTTCTCTGACCTGCAATATGACATCAAAGCTGAAACCTTTTATTTTAAATTCAACCATACTTACTCTTCCCATTGCATTAATATATTACTGTATGTTTGTAATCCATAACCCTATCATCCTACCTCTGCACTCCTTTCTATGTTGCCGACACACCAAAGTGTCAACTTTGCTACCAAAGATGAGGCCGGTTCTCCGGATGAAAGAGAAACTTCTTCACAAGAAGTTTGGGGCAAACATGGGGCCAAAAAAAAAGCCCCTCGAAGCAACTTTTCTCTCCTTAGACTACAAGTGCACGGAAACACGAATCCCCATGACGGATTAGCGGAATGTAAGGTTCAGCGCGATAACAAATATAAGAATGGCCGAAACGAGATGAGAGTGAACCTCACATTTGACTTGTGATCAGTTTTGGTGACCTGAATGGACCAGAATCTGTACATTTACATGTATATGATAAATCACGTATGTATCAACAGCAGAAAATGAATGGACAACGACTGCAACATCTCAGACTATGATAAAGTTAAATTAAAGAAGCACAAATTTATATGCTTTTTTGTAATAATTTTGTTTTTCTTGTGTGGTATTCATCTACCGATTTGCTGTATGCCTTGTCCTTTGGCTTACTTGTCAAGACACAAGTTTTCCTGCCCTGCCGCTGATATATCAACTTAGTGGAATGGTGCATCGAAGGATGGTTACCCTATCTGCCCTTTGCCCACTATATCCTAGGAACCTGGAAGTAGAAGCAAATAGGAATAATGACATACCGTCTTATGGATAAGTTAAAGTGTTTGTATGAGTGTAACTTATGTATAGGATACATTGTCATTCCTAAATACATGGGCACTGGACTTGGCATCAATGTTTGAGATGCCAAAGGAGGAACTTGGAACCTATGAGGACTTAAGAATGGACAGTCTACAGTCAAAGCCAGAGAGGTGATTTGCAACTTACAGATGAGATGCATCCATGTATTTCAATGGCTGCCAGTATCGAATGTACCGAATATAAGGACTTCACACTTCGTCAGCTGTACATCCTTATAAGGAAAAGAATTACACAGACAAGACTCATGAGCAAAGAAGCATCTGGCTCATCTGGACAAACAGGACACCATCTTTCAGTTAATTAACTAATTACCAACATTTCACATTAAGCAATACAATATACTACAATAATGAGTTAAAACATTCTGCAAAAAGCACACATTTTAGCAAAATGTTTAGAATTGCTTCGGGCACTTGCTCATTCAGACAACAGCTTGAGCCATTTCTTCTGGTCAGTCTTAACTGTTGGGACCAAGCTCCCAGGGGGTGCGTCAGGGTTCTATATTAGGTCCTCTGTGGAATGGATGGTGTTTTATTCATATGTGAAGGAATGACCATACAAATGCAGACTTTTGTGGAACGTAAGGAGCACAAAACATACAATATGGAATACATAGGAAGTGGAAGAAACCATGTGTGCCTCTTGAATATCCACATAATAAGTTGAATGGTCATTTTAAAGTTAAATAGATGCTATCATACCGTCATATATAAATTTGCTTTAACTCAGTGTGCTGACATCCATCCTAGTCCAGCGTGCGACAAGCTTTAGCTTGAGACTATTTAAAATTATGAAAGTCCAAAAATTTGTGTGGATTTTCTCATTCTTGGCTCCTGCTTGTAAAATTTGCTCACAACCATATTTAATCAGCTCATTATTTATCTTAAGATGCAATATTGCTTGTGTCTGCTCTCATTCCATGTAGAGTGATGGGTGTCAACGTGGCTTCTCAAGTCATTTTCACAAGTACGTAGCAGTAACAAAACCCTCTGGAGTTCTGTTGTATCTGGTCTACCATACTGTACATCCATTGGTCTTTAGCCATGTTAAAGCTACTTGTTACCATAGACGTTAAATCTGCACTCGCCTTCACTGTTAGCACATGTAATCGCACATTTATCATAATCATTTATCATAATTAAATACTTTCACAATACAATAATTGGATTTAGGAGAGCAAAGACTGTGCTACAAAGGAATATTTGTTGATTTGTGTCACAACACAATATTTGTTAGCTTCAGGATGTTTTATCATTTTATGTTTATTTTGTGTTAGTGTTTTTTGGTGGGTTTATTGTTTGTTTTGTTTTTTATCCAGTTCATTGCATTCCATTGCATATTACTGTCCACTTATGTCATTCATTCCAAACGTCATTACTTCCTTATTTTAGACACCACAAAAATACATATACCAAGCAGCACCTAGCCATCATTACCCGTTAATTATATTTAATTAGGTATCATGGTAGCACTGTTCAGGTCATCACAGCGCACATACCAGTGAAGTGATCAATTCATTGAATCCTGCAATGTCTTATGTACATTATAGTTTAGCATGTTCACAAGATATGTCTCTTTATTAATTCAGTACTGTCATGCTGTGAGGGGCTATGTACATTGAGAGTCACTACATAATGTACACACGAGTGTCTCTGGGATTTTCCTCAATGTGTATGACTGTGTGAGAGAAAGAAATGGATTAGCTACAGTTCTGGTGCATTACAGTAATGTTA
Source organism: Hydrocynus forskahlii (assembly GCA_037974365.1). Lineage (NCBI taxonomy): Eukaryota > Metazoa > Chordata > Actinopteri > Characiformes > Alestidae > Hydrocynus > Hydrocynus forskahlii. The sequence continues at coordinate 25,012,919 of JBBPCX010000154.1, forward strand.
TGGAAATGACTGTGACCCACAGTTGTAGCAGTGTGGGTGAGGAAGTGGCAGGGAGGCATGGTGAGAGAATGTCTCTCACCCTATCTGCACTCTTCTATTTGTACTGAGCTGTTTTTTTTTTTTACTCTTATTTCCTCCACTGCTGAAATATGTCTCATTGTTGGGGAGGTCAGTTTCATCGCTTTGAGGTAAAAGAGGCTTAGATGAATCATTCGCCTTAAATGGCCATTAGATGAACTGTGGAGAATGTGGTATGTGAATAAAGGGGTATATGTATTTCACAACACACCCTCTCTAAACAAATTGCAGCATGATCTTAAAACCTTGACACAACGAATATCTGAAACACTGTCTACAAAATATGAAATGGTGAAATTAATTCTATACCACTCATGAGCCATTACAATATTACACTGAACTATTGCCCAAAAGCCTTGATCTTCAAAATAGGTTTAAGAGTGTTATCATATTTAACCCATAGATGTCCAGTTTTAAATGCAGTTTTGTTGTTGTGCTATTTAAATCATCTATGTCAGATTATTACTTTGCAAATCAACTTTTATTTTAAAACACCAGCAGACTTTGACATTGTGTGAGCATTTTGTGATGAATGGACCGACAGAAATAGACTCAAATATACTTTATCATAAACTAAGAACCATGATTATATTATAAGAGCCCAGTGTTTTTCCCCTGATGTTTGAGTGGGGCTTTTTTTACACAGTTTTCCAAGATCTCAAAATCAATTAGAATGGAACTGTTTTTGTTACTGTCTTTAAGACTGATATATGTAAATGAGCTCTGTTCAATTACCTCCTGTATAGTACCTTATTCAAAAAGCAGCTGATGCTGAAACGCTCCTAATCGTGTATAGGTGGGGCTAAACAAATGAAAAGGGAGATATATGCAATACATTGGTTTTCATGACATCACAAAATCATTAATTTTAAATTGGCTATTTTTATAGCTTTGATTCCATGTATGGTCTGTTTGGACTGGGAAGTGAATGAGACTTTGACATTGTTTAAACACTACATTAAAATAGTGAGGAACATTCTCTTTTTCTATGATATGGGCTCTTTAAAAACCGTTTTGTTCTCCTTTAAAGTTTCAATTTCAGAACTTGAAGGTTTAGTTATCACAGCAACAATAAATGAGCTGTTTCATAATTAGTAACTTTCACATTTGATTGGCATTCTGGATCTACTGGTTCAATGTTTTTTTTAAACTGTACACACAGTCAAAACGGAAAATATCTCCTACCCACAAACACAAAAATGACTATCAAAGTTTTGTCGGTGATAACTGTGACATCTTAGGTTTAACAATCTCTCCCTGTTTTTTAAACGTGCTTCACATTTCAGGCCTCATTGGCATTGTTATATTGCTTGTACTACAGAGATGCTTTTTTACCATAAAAGCTGTTTCCTTTGATTACAAACTATGGTGTTGACGACTTTTGGGCATTTAACTTGGAGTATGGTAGTTGTATGAATCTTGGCATTCTGACTGTTGCGAGCATCCGCAATATCAGCCATGACTGATTTTCCATGCATTAACAAAGAGCAACTCCAACTTCAACTAACTCAGAACACATTACACTGTTTTTTTCCTTTTTTAGAAGGATAATGAAGTGGTCACATTTTGAAAGCCTAAAATGGGTCAGTTCAGGGAAACTGAGAAAGAACAAAAGAACATCTGAAATGTCAAGCTGTTAAAGCACATAATTTTTGTTTATCTGTTTGTTTCTCATTGTGTAACATTAAGACATGAATGCTTTTGGCTTTACAAACTGGTGAAAAAATTTTAATATAGTGCATTTGACCTACAAAATAAAAGGACTGCAAAGGTCTTTTCGACAGTTCCATGAAAAAAACACTTTTGGCTCTGATTTTTTTTATGGGTGGGTCATTTTAGAGATACATCGCTGCCTAATTTCATAAGCAGTTGTTCGAAGGTATATTAAAAAAATAAAGTAGTCAACAGTGGCTGGTGGTGCAGGGTGGTGGAAAGTCCATAGATATGAATAAAGCTGACTGACAACAGACAGATGCTCACCTATAAACAGCAAATAAAACATGTAGGGTGAGAAAAAGTGCAGTGAAACTTGCATTTCAGATAAACATGTGACCACTTCAGATAAACGTGACCACAGCCCATCCCTTTTCCCCTCACCTGCATCAGTAAGAGTGCTCTGGTTTGTTTCCTTTGCTGGCTACTTTAAAAATGTTCGCCTCATAGCTCCAGGGCAAAACTGAGGAAACAAACTTCACACCTAACACAAAAAAAAGAATGCATTCAACTGAAAGATTCTAAAAGTGGTTCTTCAAAATAGCACACCAGTAGTGGTTCTTCTATCTGTGCCCAAAAGACCCATTTTATTTGAAGAGTGTAGATTGATAAATCTCAAAAGTATGCCAAAATAAATTTGTAAATGCCAAAAATATTCATTTTTGCCATGACAAAATAATATAACGTTCCACTTCAGTAGAGTGCAATATGTGGTCAGTGTTATTACCGCTTTTATGTCCTTGTGTAGAAGGTTCTTCCTATTGTCTCAAAAGTACAAAGTCAAGGGTAGTCGTGCAAACTACAAAGTATAATTTCACACAAAGATGAAGTGTTAAAACACATTTTTAATTAGCATACAAAGGTTGTCCTTTCTCACTATACCCAGCATGGTATTGGACAGAAAGGTACAGTTTTCTGGTCAGTGCCAAAAGCTTATTGTAGCCTCATTATCAGAATGGAGAATCACTGAAATCACAAAATTAAAAAAAAATAAAACAATGGCGCCATGGCTGAACCATGTTCATCTTGTTGGGTTGGCCAGACTGTGTGTTATGTGCAAAAGAGCTGAGAGTGGAATTATTTTTTTTTCTTTTCTTCTTTTTTTTTTCCTGAGATATACCAGTGCACAAGTGAGAGGAAAGCTTGTAGTGCTGGGTGTTGTATATTCTCTGTCATGTAATGAAATATTTTAGAGGAAAAGTATATTTGAAATATGACTCCAAAATGTATAAATAAATAATCATGAAAGAACAATAGCTTTGTGTCCTTCTTTATTGTTCATTTTAGCATTCCTGGCTTTATCATCCTCAATGGGATTCCATGTCCCGTAAAATTCTTGAGTAGCCTTGAGAGTGGCACAAGTGAAATTCAGTATGTTCACAGTGTAAATAAATTGAAAAAAATCCTCAAACTCAGAGGCCCACAGTGTCACACTACATTTGTTAATGATTCCCATGAAGCAGTCAGAAGCAGCGAGCAATTAGCAAAGGAAAGTCATTACTGAAAACGCTCTTACATTTGTGCAACAGGTACAGGCATGCTATCTCTTTTAAGCATGCTTTGTTGGGTTTTCCAAAACACAGCAAAAGAACACCAAAACATCTAGTTGAATGTGCCACATGATGCTGGAAAAAATAGTGATGTGTGGAGGTAAAAATTCTTGGTTAAAACCCAAATTCAATTTACACTGAAAACTGAGAAATTGATTTGCATAATGTGACATCTGCCCCATGTTGTCCAAGTCACTGTGTAGTTTCTCTTCTTGTTTACTTTCCTACATGCTTTTGTTGTTGTTCACCGGCATTGTCGAGGTCTCTGTGAGGTTTCTTTTCTTGTTTACATCCCCACATGCTTTCATTGTTGGCCAAACATTGTCTGTGTCTCTGGAGTTTCTTCTCTTTTTTCATCCAGATTTTCATTTTTTTTTAGGTTTGCCCTTTGTTTTCTGTGTGGTTTCTTGTTATGTATATAGTATATATTCACATAATGTCTTCTGTTTTAAGATTATCATTTTGCACTATTATTATTTATTATGACCAAAAGCATGGGCTATGTAACAACACTGTAGGATCAAGTTAAGCCAAATTATTTACTCACTTGGCTTGCTAACAGCATGTCTGTGGCCAAAATGAAAATAATGAGCATGGATGCATCATACGCTGAGATTTGGCTGGTGTATGACTGGTTACCAAGCGGCCAATATCAATGACTGTCCTAAATGGACTTTCATGAAACCAATGCTTGTTTTCTAAACAAGCTTGCTTATTCAATGATTCTGACAGCCGTTGTGGCCTTTTTCGTTTGGTCTACCATTGTGGGTGCGTACATGATGTTGCCAATGAAGTGATTTTTTTATAGCTGAAAAATGTTTCTCAAAGACAGATGGACTCTGTCAAGTCCAACTAGAATCTTTGGCGAGGCCAATGACCAAATCCAAATGCATATACCAAGAGAAGTCCAAGACCATTGAAAAAAAGTCTGGACTTGAGTACTATATCCCTGTGTATATGTCTCTATGTGCTTTTTTTGTATTCTGTGTCTCCTCCCCTGCCTTACCTCCATGTTAGTGTGTTCACCAGTATAGTATGTTATCCCTCCTACCCTAGGTGTTTCCAGTTCTGTTTCATCTCAGTGTGTCTTTGTTCATGCATTGTGTCATTTATCCTAACTGAAATTATTGCAGTATATATGATGTATCAGATGAGAGTTGTTTCTTATTATTTGGGGGGGAAAGCCATGATTACATCTATGTGCTTCAGCCATTATGTTTCTGCAAGGCGATACGTATCATTGTGGGCAGCCACAAGATGAAAATGTCCAATCTGTTTGCAATGCAGCACATTGATTACGCTGACTTTCACTGAAAAGTAATCACTGTATTATGTAGTCTCCCTCTCTGAATCAGCGCAAACCACTTGGAGAATCTCTGACATAGAGGAGGAAGAGGTGTCATGTTAATGTTAAAGTTGTGCTCATAACTTTACATACCCTGGCAGACTTTATGATTTCTTAACCATTTTTCAGAGAATATTAATGATAACACAAAAACTTTTCTTTCACTCATGGTTAGTGGTTGGCTGAAGCCATTTAGTTTGTTTACTCTTTTTAAATCATAATCACAACACAAACTACACAAATGACCCTGATCAAAAGTTTACATACCCCAGTTCTTGGGCTGTCTTGCATGAACTGCACGTTTGAGGTCTCCCCAGAGTGGCTCAATGATGAGGTCAGGAGACTGAGATGGCCACTCCAGAACCTTCACTTTATTTTGCTGTAGCCAATGACAGGTTGACTTGGCC
>JBBPCX010000154.1:25025698-25036554 GCA_037974365.1 Hydrocynus forskahlii
TGAAGATGGTTACCTTTAATAGCCATTTAAACCCGTTTGTGTCAAGTTGTGTGCATGTTATCAGGCCAAATCACCAGTGTATGTAAACTTTTGATCAGGGTCATTTGGGTAGTTTGTGTTGTGCTTATGATTTAAAAAGAGTAAACACAGTTGTTTGACAGTAAATGGCTTCAGCCAATGACTAACCATGAATGAAAGAAAAGTTTTTCATTCATATTCTCTGAAAAATGGTTAAGAAATCACAAATTCTGGGTATGTAAACTTATGAGCACAACTGTATTTGTGTGAAAAATGCATACAAATGGTGTGTATGAAATCAGTTAGACTAGTTATCCAAATTAATATATTGATGTTCAAATATATTTCACAAATAAATAATTGGCAGATGTGTACTTCAGTGGTCTTGGAGGAGTTCAGTACTAGTCTAGAGAACTCTTTCTTTGAATCTTGATGTTTAAGGTTAAATTACCCCACAGATATCATTAAGTGGATTGGTATCCCCTGTGATCTGTTATTTTGTATTTGATTTCCTTCACTGCCTTCTCATTTCCATTGATCTTTGTGTAAAAATGTATTAACAGGGCTAACAAATCTATTCCAGCTGAACCCCTTCTTTTGCTCCTAAAACATACATGTATAAACCATTTATGAACCACCATATCATTTGCTGAAAGCAATTCTCAGGTATTGCCCTCATGTAACCGGACCCTTATAAAGTGATTTGCCTCAACAGGCCTGTGCAGCAGTTATGAGAGCTAAAATAGTAACTGTATGGGGCTGTTCACACAAATGCAGGTTAATAAGTCAGTCCATTAGTGCTGAAGGAGTACAGGGCAGGATGGAGGGTGTTGAGAGGGTGTTGAGCGTTCCCTTTTGCAGCATGCACTACATTACCCACCAGCTAACAGAGCTCAGCTCCACAATGAACTTAGAGTTTATCATATCATACAGTGCAGGCTAATATATATATATATATATATTGTGATGGACGAAATGTTTTTTTGTTTTCAACCTTGTGTCTGTATAAATCCATAAAAAATGCTGTATTTTAGGTGGATATTGTGTATTGGTGATTATGATGGCATGATATTGTCCTCCCCTTCTGGTTTGTGACTTTTACTATGAAGGGAGTTCGAGTTCAGGTGGGGAGTTCAGAAAAAGGTCACAGGTGTGGCATTAGGTGGAGGTCCACACGCGTGATGAGCTCACAGAAGGGGGGAATCACCTGAACTCTTCAGAGACTGTATGGTAGCACACGCCTCAGAGAAAAGTTTGTAGGTCCATCGTGCACGGACTTGAACGCGCTTCTGTTCCGCTCTGGATTGCTCGAGGGACTTTTTTTTTCTTTTTTTTCTCACACTGATGGCCAATGGAGAGGTTGTGGGGAGATCGCTTGGACTCTCGTGGAGCCTGCTGAGTGGGCTGTCAGACATTTTGGGATGTCCATATGCCACACACCTACCACGAGGCTTGAGGGACAGTAAGATGTTGTATTGTTCCTTTTAGCCAGTGTTCTGGTTGCTGTGTTCTATTTATTCTATTTGGTTTATGTATTTATATTGTTACTGGGTGTTGAAAAGAAAACATTTGGTTAGTCCCCTAGGCCTAGGGTAACAATGTATGCATGTGACGTGATAGTGTTTGTCTTTTGAAATATATTTTGGTATGAAATCTGGTCCATATATTTTCTGTGTTGCGGAACCATTGGTAACCTATTATGCAACATAATTGGGGGCTCATCCGGGATCTAAGCCACCCTTAGCGAGTCTTAGGTAGCCTATAAGCATTTTTGAAAAGACAATTTATAAAGTATAAGCTCTTTTTTTTGTTGTTTGTTTATTATGGTGGCAGCAGTGGAAGATTTCTTGAAATGCCCAACTGTTGAAGGTCTGTGGGATTTGAGGGAAGTTTATTTATTAGAGGTTGCTAAGTTGCTAGATCTAACTGATGTGACTCCAAGATAGCTCTAGTGATAGCCCAGCATTATTATGATCAAGGCACTTTTTCCAGTGCAGATTTAGCCCAGTTTGCAAAGTCTGAACCTGAGCCTTTAGACAAAACCAAGCTCAGATGTTGAGATGAAAATTCAATTACTTCAGTTAGAATGGAACAGAGAAAAAGGGATGGCAGAAGAAAGAGAAAAAGAGAGACAGTTTGAAATGGGAAAATTGAAATTAGAACATGAAAGAGAAGACAAAGAAAGACAGAGACAGGAAAGGAGGGAAAAAGAGAGGTTAGGGTTTGAATGAGAGAAGCAAATAGAGTTAGCAAAGTTAGGAAAAATAGACACAGAACATGCCAGTAACTTTGTTGCTAGCAGAGAAGTGAGATTGGTTCCCCCTTTTGATGAGATGGAAGTAGATAAATACTTCCAACATTTTGAAAAGGTTGCAGAGAGTTTAAAGTGGCCCAAGGAGTATTGGCCTCTGATGCTGCAGAGTGCCTTAAGAGGAAAAGCCCAAGCAGCTTATTCAGCTTTGTCTGTTGGTGATGCCTCAAAATATAATGTGGTTAAGCAAGTCATATTGACTGCTTACGAATTAGTGCCAGAAGCTTATAGACAGACATTTAGAGGCCTTAGAAGGAGTGACGGTCAGACATATGTCGACTTTGCTCATGATAAGGAGGTGTACTTTGAACGTTGGTGCACGTCTAGGTCTATTGATGGGGATTTCAATTTGTTGAAGGACTTAATGTTGGTGGAGGAATTTAAACAGTGTGTTAAGGATGACATTAAGTCATATCTTGATGAAAAAGACTTTGTTACAGGACAAGTTAAGGTGGGCCTAATGTCCAGTCTGCCTATTAAAGGTATTTCTTTGTTGCTTGGCAATGACTTAGCTGGTGGTAATGTTGTGCCCTATATGCAGTTGACTTCTCAGCCGAGTACTAAAGAAGAGTCCAAGTTGGATTCCGATGTGTTTCCCTCATGTGCAGTTACTCGAGCTATGGCCAGAAAGGCTAAAGAAGAGGAGGACCAAGTGCAATCTAGCATTTTGTTAGGTCAGAACAGTGTTAAGTCTGGAAGTCATGTAGGCCCTGACTTTAATGAGAGTCATAATGAATTGTCAGACTTTGCTCTTGGTACACTATTTGATCAGGATTGTTGTAGGTCACCAGTAGAAGCAGGTGAAGGTCCTTATGTGCCTGATAATTTGTCATTGTCAAGAAAACAGCTAATCATGGAGCAAAGCTATGATTCAGAACTTGCTGAATTAAGAGAAAAAGCTCTCTCTGATGATGAAATTGTGAATGTGCCAGTTGGTTATTATCTGAAAGACGGGGTTTTGATGCAAAAATGGCGTCCCTCTGATATTCCTGCCAGTGAAGACTGGGCAGTCGTCCATCAAGTTGTTGTTCCCACAGCTTACAGGAATGACATCCTTACTGTGGCACATTGTTTACCATTAGGTGGTCATCTTGGTGTTAACAAAAGTCTTACCAAGATTTTGAAGAATTTTTTTGGCCAGGGTTACGTAAGGATGTGGTTAATTTTTGTAGGACGTGTCACATTTGTCAGATGGTTGGCAAGCACCAGTTAGATTCTCCTGTGGCTCCATTAAAACCCATTCCAGCCTTTGGTGAACCCTTCTCCAGAGTGATTTTGGATTGTGTGGGACCTTTACCGAGGACTAGATCTGGAAATGAGTACATGTTGACAATCATGTGTGCTACTACAAGGTTCCCTGAAGCAATTCCACTTTGAAATATCAAAGCTGCTACAGTTTCGAAGGCCTTGATTAAGTTTTTTACTTTGGTCTGCCTAAAGAGATCCAATCAGATCAAGGTAGTAATTTTACCTCAGGACTTTTTCAGCAGGTTGTGTACCAGCTGGGGATCAAGCAGATCACTTCAAATGCCTACCACCCTGAGAGTCAAGGATTTCTAGAGAGGTTTCACTCTACTTTGAAAACTATGATTAGAGCATACTGCTTTGAGAATGAGAAGAATTGGGATGAAGGTGTGCATTTGTTATTGTTTGCTGCTAGGGACTCTGTCCAAGAGTCTCTGGGCTTTAGTCCATTTGAATTGGTTTTTGGACATCAGGTGAGAGGGCCATTAGCTCTATTGTGTGAGCAGTGGACCTACAAAGAGACACATGTGAATCTGTTGGATTATGTTTTGAACTTTAAGGCTAAACTTCACAGGGCATGTGCATTAGCTCGAGAAAAGCTTGAGTCTACCCAGTAAAAAATGAAAACTTGGTATGACCGTAAAGCCAGGGCTAGGACATTTCAACCTGGGGACAAGGTTCTTGTGTTGTTCCCACTGCAGTCCAACCCTTTGCAGGCTAGGCTTCATGGTCCCTATGAAATCCATTCGAAGGTAAATGACCTCAATTACATCTTGGCCACTCCAGATAGGAGAAAATCTAGGCAGTTGTGCCACATCAACATGTTGAAACCATACCATGATAGGTCTGTAAAGGCTGTGTCAGTGGTTAGCCAGCATTTGCAGGAGGAGGATCACTCTATCAAGCCTGACATTATTCCCTGTAAATTGTCAAATTCTGAGATTCTGCAGAACCTTGATTCAAAATTATTTCACTTAGACCCTGTGCAACAATACCGAATGACTGCATTGACACCTACGTATCAGAATTTGTTTCCAGATGTTCCAAAGAGAACTCATGTAGCCATTCATGATGTCGACGTGGGTGATGCTCAACCCATCAAACAACACCCCTATAGAATGAGTCCTGAGAAAAGCAGGGTGCTGTACATGTTGGAACACAACATTATTCAGCGGTCCCATTCTAATTGGAGCTCACCATGTGTATATTGGGATATTGGTGTGTTCCACTAACTGACAGGGGTAGAGAAATATCTGCATTTGTCACATCATCTGGGTTATATCAATATAATGTACTTCCTTTCGGAATGAAAAATTCACCGGCTACATTTCAAAGAATTATTCACCAGTGCTTACATTGATGACTTGGTTATAGGGAGTGACACTTGGGAAGGTCATATTGCTGATGTTGAAAAAATGTTCCTGAGACTGTCTGACACCAACCTTACAGTTAATTTAGCTAAAAGTGAATTTGGCTGTGCCAGTGTCACTTATCTGGGGCATGTTATTGGCCAAGGTAAGGTGGCTCCTGTTGATGCTAAGATCCAGACTGTAGTTGCCTATCCAGTCCCCAACAATAAGCGAGCTTTACAGCGATTTTTAGGTATGGCAGGATACTACCATAAATTCTGCAAGAACTTTGCAGATGTAGCCCTGCCCTTGACAAATTTGCTCAAGAAAAATGAGAAATTTGCTTGGACGGACGCTTGTCAAAAGGCATTTGACAAACTAAAATCCTTGTTGTGTCACTTCCCTGTTCTCAGTTCACCTGATTTAGGCAAGCCCTTTGCCCTAGCTGTAGATGCTAGTGATGATGCAGTCAGTGCTGTGCTTTTACAGCAAAATGAGGGTGACCATGTTGAACATCCTACTGCTTACTTTTTAAAAAGCTCACCCGACACCAGAGGAATTATTCAGCAATTGAAAAGGAGCTCTTAGCCCTGATTCTGGCCCTCCAACACTTTGATGTTTATGTTTGTACCAGCCAGAAACCTCTGATTGTATATACTGATCATAATCCCTTAGTGTTCTTGAGTAAGATTAAAAACAAGAATAGAAGATTGTTAAACTGGAGTTTCATTCTGCAAGCATATGACATTGTGATCAAACACATAAAGGGTAGAGATAACGTTATTGCTGATTGTCTGTCCCGATGTTGAAAACTGTGTTGTTAGTATGACTCAAGGGATGTGACCGAAAATTTTGATCTTTGGGAATCAAAATTTTTCCTTTAAGGGGGAAGGTGTGATGGACGAAATGTTTTTTTTAATTATTATTAAGTTTTTTCATTTTTGTTTTCAACGTTGTGTCTGTATAAATCCATAAAAAATTTTAGGTGGATATTGTGTATTGGTGATTATGATGGGATGAAATTGTCCTCCCCTTCTGGTTTGTGACTTTTAATATGAAGGGAGTTCGAGTTCAGGTGGGGAGTTCAGAAAAAGGTCACAGGTGTGGCATTAGGTGGAGGTCCACACGCGTGATGAGCTCACAGAAGGAGGGAATCACCTGAACTCTTTAGAGACTGTATGGTAGCACGCGCCTCGGAGAAAAGTTTGCAGGTCCATCATGCACGGACTTGGATGCACTTCTGTTCCGCTCTGAGTTGCTTGAGAAACTTTTTTCTTTTTTTCTCCTACTGATGGCCACTGGAGAGGTTGTGGGGAGATCGCTTGGACTCTCGTGGAGCCTGCTAAGTGGGCAGTCGGACATTTTGGGATGTCCATATGCCACACACCTACCACGAGGCTTGAGGGACAGTAAGATGTTGTATTGTTCCTTTTAGCCAGTGTTCTGGTTGCTGTGTTCTATTTATTCTATTTGGTTTATGTATTTATATTGTTACTGGGTGTTGAAAAGAAAACATTTGGTTTGTCCCCTAGGCCTAGGGTAAAAATTTATGCATGTGACGTGATAGGGTTTGTGTGATGCTGGCTTTTGCAGTTAGTTCATTCATTGGTTGTTTTTGTTCCTGATGCACATTTTTTGCGCATACAGGTTAATTCTGCAGTCTACAGTTTATTTCCTGCTGAACTGAGGTAGAGGATTTAGGTCCTGGGTACTTCATATGGTCCTTTGGAACTTCTGCTCTGGTGTAGCTTCAACACCACCGTTGCCTGGTAGCATGAGTACTGTGCATCAACCATCAGTGCTGGAATGAGGAGCAGCAATTGCTTTGGTTGAACATATTATTTTTGCAAACACAGAGATTTTTACCATCATTGGAAATCCATGTACACCAACATCTGGGGCCCAACGAGACTCATTATGTAAGTGCTTGAGATTTAAGATTACAAGGATAAATATCTTTATGTGGTGTTTATCAGGACATTTTGGATAAATATATACCAAGTCCAACCACTCTTTGGTAAATGGTTGTGTTGATATAAATGTGATCTAATATTGAGCACATTCTCATTTTTTTCCAGTTGCTGTTACTAACTGTTGTTACTTGAATTGTCGAAGTTATCCTTGTTTGGTAACTACTATCTGATCACCGTCACTTTACCATTTGCAACCAAGAGTTGGATGGATTTGATATGAATTAATAGCTTATTAGTAATCTGACTATGTCTGTTTGTATTTATGATGAGTTGGTTACACCTACCAATGACATTTTAATAATCTGTTCTGTAAAATAGTGTGTTTTTACAATGAACGATACAAAACTTCCATTACAAAAACTAGTTGTAAGAACATCAGTAATCAGCCAGCAAAGATTCAATGTGGTATGTGTTGTTTAAAAATAATAATAATAAAGTAATCTGTCCAATAAAAAACAGAATTCAAACAATTTTTATTTTAAAGTATAGTCTTTCCAGGTCACAAAGATAGAAAACAGCTTGCATCTTAAATAAGCTAGCTCCCTGTCTTGCCACTGGTATCAAAGCAAGGTCTGGCTGCTGTTGGCCTCGCCCTGAACACCACTATCAGCATGTTCCACCACTTTCCTTGCTACTCCCAGGCAATCTGTCATCGGTTAATGTGGCAATCTCCCAGAAGCACTCTCCACAAATGCAGGCCGGCCCAGTGCCAGCACGTCATGGCGGTGAGACGTGGCTTCCGTCGGCCAATTTCCCTTGGGAAGCGCCAAGCCTCCAAGGAACTGAATGGTATTAAGAGAAGAAAGGAAGAGTCACGTATGCTACCAAGTCCTTGTGGCTGAAGAGAGCCAGAGCTGGAAAGTGAAAGGGGAAGAGGATGTGAGACCCAAAAAAAAACTTCCTCTTCAATTTGCAGGCCCTCTAAAACAAAAGCGAGGCTTAATGAATTGGAAATGGTTTTATTCACTGGAGGACATGAAACCAAACATGGTAGAGCACAGGACTATGCGACGTGTAAATTAGTTTTAGCGCGTCCGGGATGGCGCACTAGCACTCGAGTGTAAATGAGATTTAAGACGTGAGCTGCTTAAAATGCAATGAGACCAAAAAGCAGCAGGATTCCATTGGTGAATGCAGGAAAGGCTCTGGTGTCAAATAATGTGTGAATGCTCTCTATCTGGTTTTCCATGCTGACCCACACATTGTCAGGAAGACTCTGGGTAATATGATGGTAAGTTCAAGACAGTCTAATATTACAACAAAATGTTAACTGGGTGAAAGTGGTGGAAAATTATAACAAATAAGACAGTCTAGATAAATTACATTGAAATGTCATGATATTAGACCGATTAAACATATTAAATATTCATAAGTGAATAAATGTGTGCTGTCAATATGAACACACATACTTTACTGTGAAGTCATGTGAGTTACTTTGATGTGAGTACAATCCCTAGCAGTATAATAGTCATCTATTACTGGGAGTCCAAGAGATCGTAATTGGCCGCTGGGTGGGAGAATAACCCCATTCCACCCTTCTCACCCCATCACTGTGGGCATCTGATACCTGGTATATTAACAGGTTACATTCTCCTCTAAGGGTGTGGCAGGCTATGACTAAATCAAAAACAAGCTTACCACCATATAACTCCAATCTGATTTTAATATTCAAATAGTTAATATATGTCCAAATAATTTGGTAGTAAGTATCAAATAATGAAAGGTTTGCATACAAATTATTATTCATTAATACAAATCTAATAGTCTAATTATTTTACCTTTGTTTTATCTGCTTAATAGGTAGTCCTGCTATACATTTCACTTTAATTGCTCTCTTCCAGCCCCATTTTACTAAATATATAATTACAATATACTTTGGAGTTGCACTCACCCAGGTATTTAATTACATTGTTACCCATATGTAATTTAGTTAAACGATTTTGGAATGTACCATCATGTTAGCCAAAAGTAACAACCTAAAACCTGAAATTATATCTGAAACATTTTAATACATACTTACTACATAGAACTTAAGGGACAAAAAAGAAAGAGTTGCACAAAAAGTATTTAAATTCTCAATTAACCTAATTTACTAAGACTTTAATTAAGACTAATCTAATTTAATTAAGACTAATCTAATCCGAAGTGTTTACTGGTTAAATAAAAGACTAATCTATTTATAGTCATGTTTACATGTATGTCAGGACTGTATGAATATAAAATACAGTAAACCCCCACTTTTACGCAGATCAGCAGGAGCAGTATCAGTCCAACGCGGATTTTTTCTGAGAACCGAACTAATAATTTTTCACTGAAACCCCCACACTTTGTGACATCCCGGCCTCGTCAGCCACGCCCCCTCACTCTTGTGCTGGGTTGCTAAGCACCACGCCCAAACATAATCCAGCACAAGGACAAGGGGGCGTGGCGGACGAAACCCCCTTCATCACATATTTTTTCATGGCAATATATCATTTTTCATGCATTTTACTACAAAATTTTTAAGAAAAATAAAATTTACTGATTTTGTAACATAAATATTAACGTAAATTCAGCTACATTTCTATATAAAAAATAAGTAGGCAGGAGGTTTGAAAGTAGCCAATCCGAGAATGTTATTTATTTCTCCTTGCTGCTGATTGGCTGGTGCCATTTGACACATCCCTCACTGTACTGAGAGGTGGGAGGTTTGAAAGTAGCCAATCATTATTTATCATTATTTATTTCTCCTTGCTGCTTATTGGCTGCTGCCCTGTATTAATCTTAAAAGGATGCTGTGCTCTAAGCTCTTTTTTATGGCTCAGCAGTGGCAAAACATGACGTTAGAGCTTGTTCTTCATTTCAGAAAACAAATTTTAAAATATGGTCAAAAAAGGAGGAAACAGGCCTTTGTGGTCATGTCAGTTTCTGGAAAACATGTTAGTGCCAAACTGACGCCACAGCACATGGACATTTTTTGGATGATCTAGATTAAACACATACATTTGAAGCTTGTAAAAAACATTCTATGTTTTATTAGAAACACTTATTAACATACATTTGAGCTTGTATGTCGCATTTCTAGAGTGATTCCTTCAGTAAAAACATGGTATGGAGCTGCCACTCTTTACCATCTGGCAGACAACCTATGGCTAGAATTCTGGTTGTTTTTACAGTCAGCGATGTTTCTAGGACTTTCAGAAGACTGAATGTTTTCTCTCACAAATATATGAAAATCAAAAGTGTGATTGGTTGTTTTCTCTGTGTTATGTTTGTGGTCAGTCTGACACATCAGGACTAAAGTGTCGAACTTGCATATATATATATATACCACAGAGGAAAAATGTGTTAGATTCCATAACTTGTTGCTTGTTTTTTTCTCTCTCTCTCACCTCCTTTTCTGTGTTCTCTACTTTTTTGCTCCACATAGCCTGTGGCCGGTTGTGACAAGGTGATTGGCTAGACTCCAGCAAGAGGACTGGCTTATCGTTTGATTCACACATACTGAGTGGGTTGCTGCCAAAGCTCCTACCTTTCAGCCTTAAGAAGCTTGGTTGTAGAGCCTGAGAGTAGAGTGTCTTCATGTGTGTTCCTCTGGTTTTGCTGTTAGCTTGAGTATTGCTGTATTGAAGTTTTTGTAAATATTCTTACACATTTATTCTTTCCTGTTTGTGTCTGCAAGGTTGGGGTGAGGTTAGTCTTTTATAAAACTATTTATTTTACTTGTTCCGTTTAATAGTATTAGGGAGAGGGCAGGAGAGGGAAGGGGAGGACGCACACAGCCATTTAAATACTCAATACACTTTAATTTCACACTGGAAGGAGACAGAGCCCCGGCTCAAGGGGAACAGAACAAACAAGGGGCGACAGGTCCGTGCTCCCCAAACGAACAAAAGAACCGAAAAACCGCGGATGGCCAGAGCCTCCAAACTCTGCCACGCTCAGGAACCAGGATCAGACTGGGGCGCGAAACGCGCTGCC
>JBBPCX010000154.1:25042399-25054479 GCA_037974365.1 Hydrocynus forskahlii
TCAGTTTCAGTAAAGTACTTGTGTACGCCCACGGGGGCGTTTTTTGGAGTTTGTAAATAAAAGATTCTCATTGAGCTATCTTTATGGCGCTGGTTATGTGTCGTTTCCCCGCAGTACACCATGACAGATGACCCAGCCATACCTATGGACGCCTCAACGGTCCCTTTGCCCGGAGACGAGGAACCACTAACACAACAGGTAGCCAATCACCAGACTCAGCTGGCACAGTTAAGTGAGATGATAAGACAACTGATGACAGCAGTGCAGGCCACACAATTGGCTGTGAGGGCTCCCCGGCACATCTCACTCCCCGAGAGGTGTGACGGAAACCCTGCGTCCTGTAAGAATTTCTTACCCCGGTGCAAAGGGTGTCCGTTTTAACCCAGCGTCTGACAGGATGGGCTCTGGAGTGGGCAGCAGTGCTCTGGGCCGCAGAGGACAATCAAGTTCCTGACTACGAGGAGTTCCGGGAAAGGTTGAAGGCAACGTTTGATTTCCCGGACAAGGGGCAGTCATGCAGCATTAAGCTCTTACAACTCAGACAAGGGGAGGACTCAGCCGCGGACTACTCGGTGAGGTTCTGAATCCTTGCAGCGGAAAGTGGCTGGAATGCTCCAGCCCTGATCGCGGTGTACAAAAAGGGGTTAAACTCCGAATTACAGCTGTCGAGACGAAGGGCTTTTGCTCGACCAGCTCATTACGATGAGCATTCGCCTAGATCAACACATCAAGAGCCGCCGCACGACAGTAAATTCAAAGACCACGAGAGCCCTGACCAAGCCAACAAGTCCCATCCCGCATGTCTCAGAACAGGTACCCGAGCCCATGGAGGTGGGAAGCCACCATCTCCTGCGTCGGCAGGTTCTTCTTTGTAGAAAAGAAGGATGGGGGCCTTCACCCATGTATAGATTACCGTGGTCTTAACTCGGTCACTGTTAAATACCCTCACCCTCTCCCTCTCATCTCCCCGACCATTGAGCAGCTCCATGGGGCCAAGATCTTTACTAAACTTGACCTCCGGAGCGCATATAATTTAGTAAGAATCCGTGCAGAGGACGAGTGGAAGACCAAGTTCAGCACAACATCCGGGCATTACCATTATTTGGTAATGCCATAAGGCTTTGCAAACACTCCCTCCTGCTTTCAGGCCTTTATGAATGATGTCTTCAGAAACATGCTACAGAGGTTTGTAATTTTTTACATCGACGACATTCTCATTTATTCTAAAAGCAGGAGGGAGCATGTGGAGCATGTTCATGTGGTCCTCCGCCGCCTCCTTAAACACGAGCTTTATGTGAAGGCAGAGAAATGCGAGTTTCATGTAAAGGAAATCTCATTTTTAGGATAACGTTTAGGACCCGGGGGGGGGGGGGGTCGCAATGGATGAGGGAAAGGTGGAGGCAGTGACCGAGTGGCCGGAACCTACCATGGTAAAAGAACTCCAGCGCTTCCTAGGTTTTGCAAATTTCTACTGCCACTTCATTAGAAGCTTTAGTACTGTGGCAGCACCGCTTACCGGGCTTTTAAAGGGCAAACCAAAAACTATAAAAGTCACCCCAGAAGCTTGACGAGCTTTCGAGCAATTAAAAACATTATTTGCTACAACCCCGGTGCTGAGGCTCCCCGATCCGACAAAGCCATGTGTCGTGGAGGTCGATGCCTCCGCAGTCGGCATGGGAGCAGTGCTGTCCCAGTACTATGAGGCCCCCCGCAGATTACATCCATGCGCCTTCTTTTCTCGGAAACTGTCAGACGCGGAGAGGAATTATGATATTGCCAACCGTGAACTACTGGCAGTTAAGGTACCGTTAGAGGAGTGGCGTCACTGGTTGGAGGGGGCCCGATACCCCTTCACTGTGCTGACCGACCACAAAAATCTAGAATACATTTGCCAAGTGAAACGCATGTGCCATCGACAGGTTTGGTGGGCCCTGTTCTTTAGTCGCTTTAATTTTGAACTCACGTATAGCCCTGGGTCGGGCAATGTGAAGGCGGATGCCCTGTCCAGGCACTATACCATACCAGAGGAAAGTGCAATAGACGAACCAATCATCCTGTCTGAACTAATAGTGGCACCCATTACCTGGGATTTAGACCACAAAATAGTGCGACTGACTAACAGGGGTTCCATCCCCCCAGGAATGCCTAGGGGCCGGGTGTATGTGCCTGAATCTCTGCGCGCACGAGTAATAGAATGGGTGCAAAACACCCCGGCCACAGGGCATCCTGACATCCACCGAACTCGGGAGGTGCTCACACGTAGGTACTGGTGGCCGTCTTTGCGGGCAGATGTGGAAAGAGTGGTTAAGTCCTGCTCCATCTGCGCTATCACAAAGGCTCCCTGTCAGTTACCTGTAGGGAAATGAATGCCCCTTCCGATGCCGCAGAGGCCATGGTCACACATAGCTGTGGATTTTGTCACGGACCTCCCGGTGTCACAAGGGTACACGGTCGTCTTGGTGGTGGTCAACAGATTTTTGAAGGGGGTCAGGTTCCTCCCATTTAAAGTGCTCCCCACAGCCCGCGAGGTTGCGGAGGCGCTCTTCCAGGCCGAGTTCCTGCCCTATGGCCTCCCGGAGGACATCCTCTCCGACCGGGGTCCCCAGTTTATTTCCAGAGTTTGGAGTGCATTCTTTAAAAAACTGGGGACCACTGTCAGCCTGACCTCTGGATATCACCCTGAATCCAACGGTCCGGCTGAACGGTTGGTGCAAGAGTTGGGTCAGTTCCTCCTCGTTACTGCCATGGGCAGCCACATGGCTGGGCAGAGTACCTTGGCTGGGCAGATTATGCACGCAACTCACTGCGCCACTCCGTGACCGGCCTGACGCCGTTTGAGTGTGTGCTAGGGCACCAACCCCAGCTCTGTCCCTGGGATGGAACTACGTCCAATGTCCCCGAAGTGGATGCGTGGTTCCGCCGGGCGGAGTGGGTGTGGGAACACTTCTAGCGGCCGGGCAGTGGGGCGATTTCAGAAGTTCGCGGATAGGCGTTGGAGGAATGTGTCCGTTTACCGGGATGGGAACAGAGTCTGGTTCTCCACCCAGGACCTCAGACTGAAGACGCCATCTGGTAAGTTGTCACCTAAGTACGTGGGACCTTATGAAATAGAGAGGCAGGTGAACCCGTTCACCTACAAGCTAAAATTACCATCTCACATGCGGGTTCACCCTGTCTTTCATGTCTCTCATTTAAAACCAGCAGTGGTGGGTCCGTTGGATGGAGGAGAGGTGGTGCCCATACTCCCCGGTGCCATAGAAGTCAAGGGGTCCCCAGCTTACCGAGTGAGGCAACTCCTGGACTTGCGGAGATGTGCGAGGGGTCTCCAGTACCTCGTGGATTGGGAGGGGTATGGCCCCGAGGAATTATGTTGGGTGCCAGCGAGCGAAATTCTAAGCCAGGACCTGATTGAGGATTTTCATCGAAGGCGGCCAGACCGCCCGGCTGTTCGGCCTCGGGGATGACCCCCTCGAAGTCCGCGAGTGTCTGGGCACGTGGGACGCCGGGGACTTCTTTGTGCGGCTCCGAGAGTGGCTGGAGGATTCCCTCGCCCCTCTCTAGAAGCCGGTTCTGGAGAGGGGGGTACTGCCTTGGACGTGCCTCCAAAGGAGTCAGTCACCCACATACTAGGTGGTACAGCCCTGGACAGGTAGGGGTTAAGGTATGCATGTGTGTGTGTGTGTGGCGGTTGGGAGCCTGGCAACTCAGGTGCAAGGAATGAGCTTCGTTTAGTCCTGCACCGAGGTTGCCAGTCAACCAAGCACAAGTCCACCTGTTGTAGCTAATAGTCCTAATGGGAGGTTAATACTTGGTGTCATGTGATCGGTTGTGTGAGTGTGCGTGTAGGTTTAAAACCCGGCCGATCCAGAGAAGCAGCGTTGGGTCACCCTTATGGTTTAGGGGAATTTGGTGTCAGTCAAGGACTGCAGAAACAAATAACGTATTTACTCAGGTCTCTCACGCAGCATCGCAGGTCCAGAGCTTGGTTTGCGTGAATGCAGCTTCTGGTGCCTGGAACTGGTAACGCGAGCAACCTCTTCTCTGAGTGTGGTAATCCGTTTCCTATTGCTCCCCTACAGTGACTTCCCCAGTGGCAGTGGAGTTGGAGTACAAAGAGGGGGCTGAGTGACCAAGCAGGAAATGGAGCGGACGTTCGGAGCAAGGGGTGGCTCTGCAGGGTGGATGTGTGCGATCTATCTGTCTATTCCCTACAGGAGTGAGAGTGTGGGAACCCTCGGGAAATGGGAACATCAAGGTTGAGAGACCTGGGCTCAAGGACTGTGGACTGAAGAGAGAAAACGTAATTTAGTTTGAGTGGACTCTCCGTGTGGAGAGGGACTTCAGTTTCAGTAAAGTACTTGCGTACACCCACAGGGGTGTTTTTTGGAGTTTGTAAATAAAAGATTCTCATTGAGCTATCTTTGTGGTGCTGGCTGTGCGTCCTTTCACCGCAGTACACCATGACAATAGTAAAGGTCCACTTTACTAGTGTAGAAACTGTATCCCATCGGATGATGCACAATTTGTGTTAGACATCCACTGCTCTTGACCAGATATTTTTGTGTTGGACAGACATGTGAAAACCCCAGCAATAGCACTTTGCCAGATGTACTTTCACCAGAGACACACACTACCATGCACTACAATGTCACCATTGTGCTGGTCTTCCTCCCAAACAATAGTGACTTTAAGCAGCCCCAAAGACAGCTATGTTTAGAAATTAAACTGCCTTCATGTTACAGATGTGAAAACCAAAGTCACAAAGTTTAACCATAACTTTTATGGCAGTGAAATGGTGTGTTGAACCTTATGATACATCTTAAGAAAAAAGCTAATTCAGTGAAGGAAGTGTCATTATACATGTAAAGTTGTACATAAATTCGTAGTAGATCACACAAAAAAATGTGAAATTTGCTCATTTAAATCTCATGGTTCTGCTGTAGTACTGAAAAATAGTTAAAAAAACCCCAGGAAGAAGTGATTCGTTTAGAATTTTGAAAAGATTATTTGCTGTAAGTATGCATTTCTCTGGACCTAAATGTTAGTAAAATAAAATGAAAGTAAATCTGTTGCTGTAATTAAACCTGTAAATATATAGTAGATAAAATAAGTAAATAAAATAACCATTGTGACAGCTAGAGAATACTATATGCTCAAAGAAGGCTTTTTAACACAAACATAGGTGAGTCGTAATATAGTGTTATTAGTGTATAAACACAGTCAGTTAAATTTTGCGAAACAGTCTTGGTTTGCAGTTTTGTGTAGAATTACAGATGTACCCTGATTTGGTTTTACTTTGGTTTAATTGCATTTTTCAGTAACGTTTTCTGCCAAGTACATATAGCAGAGAGTTATTCATTAAATACTTCAGGTAGGTGTCCCTACTCCCAACCAATCCAACCAATTATTTAACCTTTCATACCTCGCCCACAGCTGTGATCTTTCATAGCTATTAAAACTGTACAGGCTTTACAGAATATGTATCCCCCTACCTCCTTGTTGTATGCATGTTTTAGGTGCTAAAAAGTGAAATACACCATAATCACTCTGTTAGCTAGTTATAGTTGTTAAGGAATGAAACGCATCAAGATCTAAGCTTATATATGTGACTGGTTTGCTAGATTTTTTCTACTCTTCCCTAGTCACCATAATCATGTGTATGTTGTTAATTTGGCAACTAGTGTGGAAATGTGAGGAAATATGACTACAATCTAAGTAACAAATCAAGTGCCATTTACTATATTATAACATGCCCTGCAGTGTGAACAAAACCTTTGAATCCTAATCAGAGCTCTTGTGTCACTATGATTGTGTTTGCTGTAGTCTGTAGTCATGTTTTAATCCCTCTACTTGTGTTTCTTTAAGATAAGATAAAGATAAGATAAACCAGCAAAATTGAGAAAACAGTAGAAGAGAATAAAAATAAAAATAGACTAAAGTACTATGTTACAATATAGTATTTGTACTATATTGCATCTGGGAAGTTGTTAATCAGCAGGCGGTTGACATGGTGGCCCTGAAGCAGGAAGTGGTGAATCTCCGTGCGGAGGTCGCCACCCTGCGACAGCTCCTCCAGGATCGTCCTGCTGAACATACTTCCCAGCCAGCGGTCCAACCTCCTCCTCCTCCTACTCCAACTCCAACTTCATACCCAAAAATGGCTTTACCCGATAAGTGGGATGGGACTGGGACGAAGTGCGATGTGTTCCTCACTAATCTCTCTCTGCTCTTTGAGTTACAGCCACAGTGCAACCCCACGGACAGAAGTCGCATTGCATTTCTCTCATCCCTACTCACTGGGCAGGCAGCTGAGTGGGCTACCGCAGTCTTGAGGTCCGGGAATGATGTCGCCTACTCGTACCTGGACTTCACGAAACAACTCAAGACCGCGTTTCAACATCCTGAGAGCGACGTGGTGGTGGATTCGAAACTTTATCATCCCCACCAAGGAGATCGCCCGGTGTGCAAGTACACTGCTGAATTCTGAACTGTCGCGGTCCAAACGACATGAAGTGATGCAGCTCTCCGCACCGCCTACTACGAAGAGCTGTCCACACATATGAAGACGGAACTGGCATGAAGCATATGAGGGAATGATTAAGCTCTGCCTCCGTGTTGATCTTCGCCTCGCCTCCGTCTTCAAGCCTACTTCACAAACTCGGCTCTTCAAACTCTATTCACCTGCCACTTCTGCTGGCCGATCTGCACCACCACCTCCATCTGCCTCAGAGGCTCACTCCGGAGCTGGGGAACCCATGCAGATAGGACGCACCTCCCTGGACATGGCGGAGAGAGAACGCCGCTGCCGCGAAGGCCTGTGCGCCTACAGCGCCTCCCCCAATCACCACCGAGCCATCTGCCCTCTCCGCCCGGGAAACGGTCAGACCAGGTGAAGAGGGGGAGGAACTCTTCATGTCTTCCACTTCATGCCTTCCAACCGTTTTCCGACTCAACATCCAGGTATGTCTCCAACTGAGCCAACAACAGATCGTGGCCACTGCTTTTGTTGACTCAGGGGTGGCTGGTAATTTCATTGATCAGGCTTTTGCTGCTCAGTTGGGGATAGAATCTGAGGTGTTATCTCAGCCCGTTAAGATCACTGCCATCGACGGTCGTCCCCTAGCCACCAGTCCCATCACTCACCACACCAAGCCCATCATCCTCTCCCACAAGGGTCACACTGAGACCATCCAACTCCTCATCACTCGCCTCTCCTCACCTCCTCTCATCTTGGGACATCCATGGCTACTCCTTCATGACCCTTTCATCTCCTGGAACCATCACAAAATTCTCCAATGGGGACCGACCTGTCGGTAGCTGTGTCTCCAGGCGCGGGCTGAGACGTCCTCAGGGGAGTCTGAGGCCCTCGATGTCGACCTGGAGTCCGTTCCCGTCCCGTATCGTGACCTGGCTGGTGTGTTCAGTAAGAAGAAGGCTACTCGACTTCCTCCTCATCGTCCCTACGACCTGGCCATCGACCTCCAGCCAGGTACGGTACCACTCCGCAGCCGCCTTTACTCTCTATCTGCAGGGGAGCAGAAGGCAATGGATGAATACATCTCGGAGGGTCTTCGCCAGGGTTCCATCAGACCCTACAGCTCCCCTGCTGCCACTGGGTTCTTCTTCGTAAAAAAGAAAGACAGGGGACTCCGCCCCTGCGTCGACTATTGGGGGCTCAAAAACATCACTATCAAGAACCGACACCCGCTTCCACTGACTAACACTGCCCTGGACGCCCTCTCTGGTGCTACCATCTTCTCCAAACTGGACCTCCGCAGTGCTTACAACCTGGTCCGCATCAGAGAGGGTGATGAGTGGAAGATGGCATTCATAACCCCCACCGGCCACTACGAGACCCTGGTGATGCCATTTGGCTTATGTAATAGTCCGGCTGCGTTCCAGTGCTTCATTAATGACGTCCTCCAGGACTTTTTATGCATATGGGCTTTTGTCTACCTGGACGACATTCTCATCTACTCCTGCACCGAAGCCAAACACGTCCAACACGTCAGAGCGGTCCTGAAGAGGTTGCTGGCCCATCAGTTGTTCTGTAAGTTGGAGAAATGTGCCTTTCACCAGCACACCACCACATTCCTTGGCTTCATCATCTCTCCTCAGGGTGTGGCCATGGAATCACAGAAGCTGGAGGCTGTGCGTTCTTGGACCCTACCCACGAGGCTCAAACAGCTGCAACATTTTCTGGGGTTCACCAATTTCCATCAGCGATTCATCCGGGGCTTCAGTTCGACTGCAGCACTTCTGACGGCCCTCAATAAAAAAGCAACCCGGATGATTCACCCTCATCTCCTCAGCCATCCAAGCCTTCAGAAAACTCACCTCTTCACCAGCACACCCATTCTCCTCCATCCACATCCCACCAAGCTGTTTGTTGTTGAGGTGGACGCCTCCGATGTGGGCATAGGAGCCGTCCTCTCACAGCGAGGTCCAGATCAGAAACTCCATTATCTAGGAAGTTCTCTCCCACTCAACAATGATACGGGGTAGGGAACCCGTGAGTTGTTAGCCATCAAGTGGGCCCTAGAGGAATGGCGTCACTGGCTCCAGAGCGGCAGTGACCCGTTCATGGTCTGGACCGATCACCAGAACCTCATTACGATCCGGCTTGCCAAGCAGCTCAACCCTCGGCAGGCGCAGTGGGCCATGTTCTTTGAACAATTCAATTTCCAACTCTCATACCGCCCGGGGTCCAAGAACACCAAGGCTGATGCCCTCTCATGCCAGCACCAGGCTGAGAGTCCCCAGGTGGACCCCATGCCTGTGCTGCCTCCAGAACTCATCTTGGCTCCGATCCGGTGGGGGTTGGAAGACAGTCCGCCAGGCGCACACCCAGGACCCTCCTCCAGACAACACACCACCTGGTCTCTACAGTAGGTCCTTCAGTGGGGACACTCATCCGCCCTGGCTGGACACCCAGGTATGACCCGAATCATCTCCAATCTCCAGCGAGCCTTCTGGTGGCCATTCATGGCTGCAGACACCAAGGGCTTCGTCCAGGCATGCGAGGTCTGCGCACGGGCCAGGTCGTCAAATGTTCCTCCTCCTGGCACTCTTCGACCCTTGCCCGTTCATCATCGCCCATAGACACACATTGCCCTGGACTTCATTACGGGGCTGCCTGAGTCCCTTGGGAAGGACACCATCCTCAACATCACAGACTGCTTCTCCAAGGCTGTGCACCTGGTGGCTCTGACCGGATTTCCCACGGCAAAGACCACCGCCTAACTGGTCATCAAGCACGTAGTCCGCTTGCATGGGTTCCCCCAGGACATCGTCTTGGACAGAGAGCCCCAGTTCACGGCCAAGTTCTGGCAGGCCTTCTGCCGTCTGATCAACGTCTCTGCCAGCCCCTCCTCCGGATACCACCCACAGATGAATAGTCCGGATTCACCCTGTATTCCACATGTCTCAACTTAAACCTGTTTTCTTTTCTCCTCTGTCTCCCCAGGCTCCTACTCCTCCGCTGCCCCGGATCATTGATGGTGGTCCTGCATACACTGTCCGGCAGATCCTGGATTCGCGACGCTGTGGCCGTGGCACCCAGTACCTCGTTGACTGGGAGGGCTATGGTCTGAAAGAACGGTCCTGGGTCCCCGGGCGCTTCATCCTGGATCCATTCCTCATCCAGGAATACTGTCGTCGGGTGTCCTCCCAACCTGGGCCGTCTACCGCTGGTCCTGGAGAGGGGGGTACTGTTACGCACACCAGAGCATGTGACGTCAATCGGTCTCGGAAATGACTCACATCTAGACTATATAAACAGGAAATCTGAGTTCCTCTGCAAACAGACATTGGAGTCTATGCCCCAACAACGTGTCCAACTTCTCTGGTACTGTGAGTACTCTGACTCGCCCGAGTCTCCCTCGTTCTTACCTCTCTCTGTGTGTGAGAATACAGGTTCCTTTGGTGGGAATCTTTACTCTTCTTGTGGAGTGTTCTCAGAACAACTGTGTGATTAACCGGCTCCTTCGTGCACCTCCGCGATTGGGCTCTTCCGTCATGCCACATTTGGGCATCCAGAAATCCAGTCATTCGTGCTTGTCTTTGTGACACATTCAGCCTAATGAGAAATTGTTACTGAACTGTAACAAATAGTATTTATTTTGAGTTCACAGTAAAGGTCATAGTGCTGAGGTATTTTGGCCAAGTTAGATTGTTTTGTTGCATAGAGGCAAGACCAAAAGAGTCTATAGTGAGGAAACACAATGTTAGCCACCCTGTTTTGTCTTTTGAGCAAAGAGTTTTGTCAGCATTTTGTGAAGTTTGCAATAGTCACTAGGAAAGAATGTGTTTGTGGGCAGATTATGGATAGATCATTTACTTTTCTTTCTGCAACCACAGACTGAATGTGCAGTCTGTTCTCACTATTTATTATTTAATTTCTACAGGTCAGGATGAAAATGAATCATGTTTTGCTCTCTGCTGGAGAATTTCAGATGTTTTACATACGAAACAGTGCTGCATCCCCATCTAGATACTCCAGTGAGTTTACACTTATTCCCACTTTTCAAGGTTTCGTTGTGAAATATTTTCAGTTGTGCTCACTCTCCCCCTATCCTCTGGGAATATGGCCAATGTTTCTTTAGGATTTTGAGCCTTTAGTTCATTTTCCTTCCACCAATAAACCAATGGTAGGTGTTCATAAATAGTATGAGGATGCTTTTGATTTAAATGGCTTCACTTTAAAGCCATCTACAAAATGGAAAATGAAGGTGAAAAGAGCACATAATTTTCTGTCCGGCAAACACAGAACTCCATAGATAGGCATGTGTCAGTACTGTTGAAAGGGAGTCTGTAGGGAACCCTTGTTAAATTTACACCTCTTTAAGAAGGCAATCATGCAGAGAAAACAGAACACACTGCAATGTTCTTGATATTAAAAAAAGTCATGTACAGCTTCTATAAAAATTCCAGAGAGAATTGCTTGTTTCCTACAAAGACAAAAAGACAATTTGCTTTCAGTTTTTGTAACTCATATTTCTATCATGCAAATATACTAGCACTAAGAAGTCCATAGTACAGCTTTCTTGTATTGACAGTATGATTTCATTGCCATCTCTTTCCTGTATTCTGCAAAGTTTACTTTGGAACTGAGATTTACTGTCCATAGCTTTCTCTGCCTCTGTCCTTCTCTCTCTCTCTCCTCTCATTGTATGACAGTCCAATCAGCATAATCTGAATTTTAATTCCTTTCCAATTAACCTTCTGATATCATTTGTTTTACCATTACAGACTCACTTAATTGCTTTCAGGACCATATTAGCGTTTATTCCAAAATCATTGCAGAGATAGCTTTTGTTAATTAGCATTTTGGTATTTTCATCACAGCCTGCTGGATCGGCCAAGTGGCTCAGCCTAAGAGCTGAAATGACCTATCTATGATTTATCTATGGTATTTCTACAGCTACGTTATGGGAAGGCTCAGTATGACACTGTCACATTTCATAGTGAAAGGATATAGAGCTGTTCTGATACAGAGAAGTAATCAAAGTCAAGTATTGCTAATGTTGGTGTACTTACTATTCTGTTTATATCTGATGGAGAACTGTAATGCCTATGTGTGTGGAGAACATTCCTAATGATTAAATTTGTAGAACTGAACCCTGCTAATGACAAACAGGCACCACCATTGTGCCCTTGAGCACACTTTTCCAATCAAGGCAAAGTGTGAGCTGCATTTGGCAATATAAAAATATACAATATGACATGAAATATGACACTTTGTAATCCAATAGCGGCACTTAGGCAATATGAGCTTTTGGACTAGTCTTGTATTTCACTTTTTAGTATTACACTAAAGATAACATGACACTGTCATCAGAAAGACGGCTTTCACAGCTTAAAATGTTCAGGTTGTAATCCCACTATACACTGCGTTCCAAATTATTATGCAAATCATATTTTTCTTAGATTTTTCTAATTACCTATATGAATTGCAGTCATTGTAATTTTCCAGTCATCAATTATTAGAGTACAATTGAAAGGTTTTGAACAAACTGCCCAATGATAACAGTATATTTTTAAAAAATAAAACACTCAAAATGCACTCAAATGCATGTTCC
>JBBPCX010000154.1:25054579-25089862 GCA_037974365.1 Hydrocynus forskahlii
GGGAAAACAGGAGGGAAAACTAATACTCAGGGGACAGGGACCGGGACAGGCGTGACGGGGACGAGGTGGCCGTTACAACCAGGCTTAAGTACTTAGGTTTTTTATTTTACTTTGTTGTTTTTCTTCATCTCAGCTGTCCAGTTGTCCAACTCAGTTATGTCTTCATTATGTTGTGTCTGCTTTACTATATCCTTAAGAGAAGTCAAAGGAAATTAAGCTTCAAAACAAGCTTATGTATGTGTGTTCATGTGTGTGTCACATTCGTGTCTTACATGCCATGCCCTGGCCATCGCAATAACCAGAGCCAAGCACTGAGCCCAGCACTGAGCCCAGTACTTTTCCCCTCCCTTGCTCCCACTCTTGCTTCGGTTTCTCCTGCTCACCTAAGTATTGGTACCTGTTCTGCATTTCTTCTCACTACTTAAACCCAGCCTGAACTGGAATCTAGAGTCTGTTCTTCATCATGCGCACTGGCTCCATGTTTGTCTGTCAATGTTCTCTGTAGCTGAGAGCCAGAGTATCCTTGGCAGTTTGTCTCCAACTTCAGAAGACCAGGTAGACCCCAGAGGCTGGACCTGGTGCTTCCTGGACTTCCCTCTCTTATACCATTGTGGGCTTCAAACTGGAACTGTTTCTGTGTTACTGTATATCAGAAGCTATGTTCAGCGTCTCCTCCTAAAATATCACAGCATGACCCTGATGGTCTAGTATGATCCACATGGCATCCACTGTTCCTGCCTCCTCAGTAAGTGCTTTGCCAGAATGTGTCTCTCCATTCTACCTCTCTCTTTCTTCCATCATCTCACCTGCTAGAGCCTCCACCCCCTGTCCTCCTGCTGACGATGACATCCACGGACCATCCATCATCATCACTGAGGATCAAGTGAGGAGAGAGACTCCTTCCTGCCAAAGCATCTGGCCCAGATGGTATAAATCCACAGGTGCTCAAGTTCTGCACCTCCCATCTTCATCTTGAACCTCAGTATCAAGAAAATCCCTGTGCTGTGGAAAACATTGTGCCTGATTCCTGTACCAAAAAGGCACGTCCCAGTGTCCCGTCAGACTACAGGCCAGTTGCACTTACTTCATAGAGCAAGAAGGTCTTGAGTGCAGAGACTGGTCCTGGACACCCTCTGTCCCCAAGTTAGGCCAGTACTAGATCCCCTTCAGGTTGTGTACCAAGACAAGATTTAAGTGTGTGCTATGCATGTTCATGCTTCCTTAGCCTAGTGGATTATGGACAGTACTGTGGCAGTGGGCCGTCTGTAACGACCCAGTGGGAAGGAAGCGTCCCTTACCCAGTACAGCACAGATTGCCAAAGGTCCAGATGACAGCTAGGCAGTCCTTTAGCACCTGTGTTGTGGACATCCAAAAAGCATGTGGCAGGAGTAGCTGGTCCCCAATGAGATGCACCTGGGACTGATTATCAGTCACCCTCAACAAGGCGCCAGCACTGTATATAAGGGCAATGTGGTGCTGAGAGAGACACGCAACAAATAGGACTACTAACCGCTGTCTCTACAGATTCCAGCCCGGGGGACTGCTCCTAAACCAGTTGCCGGACCCCTCCTGGCTACACAACCTCCCTCGCTTGCGCACC
Organism: Hydrocynus forskahlii; assembly: GCA_037974365.1. Taxonomy (NCBI): domain Eukaryota; kingdom Metazoa; phylum Chordata; class Actinopteri; order Characiformes; family Alestidae; genus Hydrocynus; species Hydrocynus forskahlii. The sequence goes on from JBBPCX010000154.1 coordinate 25,056,181, forward strand.
TTCACTCCTCCCCCCAAAAAATGCAAGTTCTTGTGTGTTTCACTGCTATGAATTGTAAATAAATGCATCAAGTCAGGTTTTGGTTGAACTCAGCCCCGCTGTTGTCATGGACAATAAGAAAGACTGATCAAATGACACATACAAGAGGCGTCAAAGTAGGCTGTACTTCCTATGTAGACTGATATTTTAGAGTCTGCCACATCATGTTGCAGATGTTCTACAAGTCTGTAGTGGCCTGTGGCATTTTTTGTGCAGTGGTTTGCTGGGGTGGCTGCATGAAAGTTGCAGACACAAAGTGGTTTAACAAATTGATTAGGAAAGTGGACTCAGTGGTGAGTGAGGAACATGGCTGAAAGGAAAACATTATCTAGACTGAACAGGCTTCTCAGGATGTCTGGGGCATGCAGATTCAAAGCACCAAGAAGAAACGGTGAGACCTTCATGTGTTGTTTTAGACATCGCCAATGCCTTTAGGTCGGTCCCTCATAAGATCTTGTGGACTGCATTCAACTACTTTGACATAACAACCAACATCACAGAACTGGTCAAGAACTACTTTCAGGATCTCCAGTTTTGTGTAACAGCTGAGAACAACACCACCACCTGGCAGCACCTGCAAATTGGCATCATGGCAGGCTGTACCATTTCCCTTCTGGCATTTGTCATGGCAATGGAGATGATCAAAAGGGCACCCCTTCCCTGCTCAGAAACACCTGGTACACCGCACCAGTTAATTGTCAGGTTTAGTGAATGTGTTTGAGGAGAACTACCATCAAACTGTGCTGGACACAGTTGCCCATCCCTGTACTAGACGCTTGCTGCAGAAACTCCAGGAAAACATCCAGTGGGCAAGAATGGAGTTCAAGCCAAGCAAATCTCATAGCATCTCCATTGTAAAAGGACAACTATCAGCTGAGCGGTTCCACATCAGCGAAGAACCAATTCCAACAACCCTAGAGAAGCCCATTAAGAGTCTCGCATGATGGTATAATGCAGACCTCAATGACACCCAGTAACTTGAACAACAAGGCAGGTCATGGCTAACAGCCTCAGGCAGATTAACAACACCACACTCCCAGGGAAACTGAAGCTCTGGTGCCTCCAGTTTGGGCTGCTACCTCATGTGACTCATGTGGCTGCTGGCTATGTATGAGGTCTCGCTATCTCATGCCAATCAGCTGGAGAGGCTAGTGAATGAGGAAGTGGCTTGGACTTCCAAAATGCCTAAGTAGCATTGGACTCTACAGCAACTCGAGTCACGCTTAAGTCACACAAACAAAGACTGTGACTTGACTTTAGACTTGCCCTCAATGACTTGTGACTTGACTCGTACTTGGGTGTTGTGACTCATGAGTCATAACTCGCAAACAATGTTCATTTCATGGAATTATTTATTTATATCCCCGGCGATCTGGAGTTATTAGTCGAAAACCATTCACCTCGCCCCGGTGTCCCATTACTTTTGTCTGAGGTGAACGGTTTTCAGCTAATAACTCCGGATCTCCGGTGCTATTATGGCAAATGAGGGGTTGTTTGCCATGATCTAACAGTGAAGTTTCGTATTTAGAGTGTGAGATATATTTTTCATATTTAACATTTAAATTTAAGATTTAATCCTCCATGTTGGTGAGCGATATCACAGCATGCAGTCCAGCCCCCTTCTAAGTAACCACCAATTGTAATCACGGGGTGTGGCCAATTAGCATATCTTCTAAACATTTAGAGCTCAACATTTAGAGCTCAAAAATCCCAAATTTAGAGTCGCCGTTTGTAAAAGTGCAACATTTAGATTTAGAGCGCAACATTTAGTTTTTTTAACACATTTAGCTCTAAATGTGTGAAAATTGTGTGAAAATTGTGCTAAATAATGAAAAAATGACACCTCTAAATTTGTTAAGCTGTTTCTACAAACGGTAACCCACAGACTTGACTTGACATTGCCACTCAAAGACTTGAGGCTTGACTTGGACTTGTTAAAAATGATTTGTGAACATCTCTGCCAGACACTCCAGATCTGTAGCACAGGCCAAACAGGGCTGCTGAGATGGGGTGTGTCAGAAAGAGGAAACTCACAAGGAGTGAACTCTGGAGCATGGAATCCAACAGGCTGGGCTTCATTTTCCGTGCTACATATGATGTGCTGCCATCTCCTAAAAATCTGCAGCTGTGGCTTGGAAAGGACCCATCTTGCCCCCTGTGTACAGTCCCAGCAACACTCAAGCATATCCTGGTTGGTTGTATGACCAGCCTCACTCAAGGCAGATACACATGGAGACACAAACACGTCCTCAGGCGTCTAGCCGAGAAACATGAGTGCAAGAGGGTTTCCATCAATGCCCAGTCTTTCACCAACCAGGATGTGTGCTGGCACCCACCAGCCTTTGTCCGAGAGGGCGACAAGCGGTGGACTAGCCCCTCAACCCCTGATCAGGGCCAACTGAATATAGCCAGAAACTGGCAGATGCAAGTTGACTTGGACCAAAGGCTCATTATCCCCCCAGAGATCGTAACAACCAACCTATGACCAGACCTCATCCTCTGGTCTAATTCCTGCCAACTTGCTTGCATCATTGAACTGACAGGGCCATGGGAGGATGCCATTGAGGAGGCTTGTGAGCATAAGAAGCTGCGGTATGCCAACTTAGCAGTTGAGGCAGAAGAGAGAGGCTGGAAGATCAAGGTGCGCCCGGTGGAGGTGGGCTGTAGGGGCTTTGTAGCCAGCACAACAACAAAGCTCCTTAAGTAGGTTGGAGTCAGAGGACAGGCTCATCGACAGGCCATCAAAGAACTGACCAGCACCGCCAAGAGGATCAGCCACTAGCTATGGTTGAAGAGGAGTGCCACCATCTGGGCAGATAAGGCGAACAGCTAACTACGAGACACACAACCTGATCAACCTGCGGTGGGCCTGCCTCATCAGAAGATGTCTTGTGATAAATGGCCGAAACACCCTGTGATGCTGAGGCACGCAACTGATGATGTGTCCCGCTGGCAAAGCCTTATAGGAGCCATCTCTCAAGAACTCCCCTCCTCCATCAGAAGTGATGCAAACACTAGGGATTGTAACACCTAGTCATTTCAATGAATCAGTGCAATAACCTGATGCAATTTTTTATTGGTTTATATCATTGTCAACATGTGTATTATCTCATTATTATGTGCAATAGTCTACCATGAGCAATATCAAGTACAATTTTCTTATCAGGTGCTAAATCAATGTCATTTTATGCAATATTTTATGCAATATTTATTATGTGCAATTGACTCACCATGTGCAATATCATGTGCAGTTTTCTGAGAGGGTGCTAAATCATTTCATTATGTGCAATATTTTATAATGTGTAATAGTTTTACCATGCGAAATATCACTACTTTTGTCAGTATTACTTATCCACTATTTGCCTCGATTACATGCAATGACATACTCAGTATACGGACCTACTCCTAACCACTATTACAAGTAATCCACTGTAAGTACTGTAAGTAATTTATATACAGTATTAATACCCCAGAATCTGTGTACATAACATAGTGTATTTTGTATAGAGTATTTTCTGCAATTTTTATGTGATTTTTTTTTAGATTTTATATTTGATATTGTTTTTGTCTGTTTGTTTTTGCGTGACAGCATGTCCCAAATTGTAAGTTTACAGCAAAAACAAAAATGTATTGTGTATATATATATATATATATATATATTATATATATACATACATTGCAGTTTAAGTTCACGTAACAATACAAAATATTTTATTCTTTGGACCATTTCTGTTGTTCCATTCAGCATGAAATTTTGACACACTGTAAGGGGCAGCTGGAATTTGCAAATTAAAAAAAGCCCCTAAATATAGTACATATAAGAATGGGGCAAAAATGGTTTTGAATGGGGCAAAAAAGTTTTGTTCCAACTGTGCTGACATACACATACCAAATTTGTGGAGCATTTGTAATTATTACTATCAACTTATTAGCAGGGTGTACTTACTAATGTGTTAGGTACTCTCATTAAGTGGTCTTATTCAATAAAAAGCACAGTCTGGAAAAAATGTTAACTTGTTTTTCTTGTTACTGTCTTAACATCAGCATGTTTTATTATCATAATATTGGACCATCTGACAGAGTAGCAGAGTTTGCCAGTGGAAAAAAATTGTGTCTAGAAATGACTAGTTACAAATAGTGCTATTTTTTCCACATGAATGTTTAGGTTTATGTTGAGAAAATGTTTTCTCAGTTTTTGTGCTATTGTTATGATCTCTTACATTTCCGTGTTATTGTTGTGATCATTTTCTCTTGTGTGCAGTTGTTATGATCCCACTTTAGCCCTGCCCTCTCTTCAGTGTGTGGACTTGTGTGCCATGTAATACCACTTTCTTTCAGTATGTGTTTGTCTGGTCTCTGTATTCACCCTCTTTGCTTTGTGTTTACTGTGTCCTATATCCTATGCATGTGTGGAGTGACAAGACTTTATGTTTTTGCCATCTTAGTTACTTTAGACACAACTATTTTATGGTCAAGTCCCAGCAAATTGTGATGTGGTGAACAAAATGCCTAAATGCCTAGTTTAAACCCAAATATGCCACCAAATATGCTCCCAAATTTTAAATTTTATTTTAAACTCTGAACTGCTGTCTCCTGCAGTGCTAGAATATAAAATACCGATGTTACCTCTATATATACTGTGCTGTAATTCATTCAAGCGTGTTTTCTTTGGTATGCCCTGTCTTTTTCTTTGGTATAAGCAGGGTAAATACAGTAATAATTTAATTTAATGTACAGAAACAAAAGAACAGGGCTTTAAGAAGAACAAAATGAAAAACACAAGAACACTCAGCGAAATACTCGCGCTAGCTCCACGGGGGAAACTGTTATGATGTGGGAATGCTGGACTGCAGCTGCCAGAGATGCGTCACAGGGCAGCAGCCAGTATACGGTTGCTTTGTGTTCTCAGTACTAAAACATTTATACAGTTATATTTTATATGGAAATGTAGCTGAATTTACATTAATATTTATGTTATCTAATTTAAATGAGTCAATTAAATTTTTGTAATTATTTAGAAAATAATGGAATGCTAAAATGCGTGTGAGAAGTTATATGTTGCCACAAAATAAAACAAAAAAACAGGATATTTGCATTTCCAGCCAACAATTTTTTCGGTTCTAAGAAAAAATCTGCAAACAACTGAGGTCGCGAACTCTGAACGGTGACTCTTATATATTTATAAATAAGACCATTTCCTGTGCAGAGAACAGAATTCTGCAAACATTAATGCACAATTACAGTGGAACACATTATATTAAAAAAAATGTTTTCCCCAATATAGTTTTTTTGGTTTTCCCAACTTTTTAGAAATTGAACAACAAAAAAATCTGAACAATTATTGCAGAAAAACGGCCATATTGGGCTACTCTTCGGCTATGATTAAAATTTGGTTATTACACATAATCTATGCTCGAGGCTAGCTGTAATATAAAGGGAGAATATAGAAAAGGAAATGGTCTGTTTTTAGTCTCAAAGTTCAATTCCACAGACTTTGGTTTGTGCAGGTGAATCGATTCCAGACTGCTGTTCGCCGTGTTTGTCCACACACTGCGAGGTGGAGCTACCAGGCAGGTCCGGAAGTGCCGTTTCCATGGAAACATCTGTCAAAGCTGCAGTTAGCATGGCTGTCACCAGCTGAGAGCAGAAGATAGAGGATTGTTCCCCTGCAGGTCCCTGCTGACAGCCCTCTTTCAGAGAAAGGCAGGAGAGAGGGATGAGGAGAGTTGGGTGAAGGAGTACAGAGAGCAAGTGACAGAAGTCCGCTCAACGGTGGCAGGTGGATTCGTTTTGGCTATTAGCTGACTTCTGCTTGGGAAATCTCTGGAGGTCCAGAGTCGATATTAATGAAGTTGCCTTGTTAATACAGGCTGGACCAGTGTGAGTTGCAAAGCTATAAAGACTGTGGTGCAGACACAAGAGGCTTTAACCCTGTCTTACCTAATGTATCATCTGTGATCCATTCAGAGTCTTTGGCTTTGTCCCCTTTAAATCTTTAACTTCTTCCCCAGTGTAGTCGGACCTCATATATATCAGTGAAGGCCACAGTAAAAGGGATCAGTATGTGGAATTGGAGTATTTTCACTTACTTGTACTTTAACAAAAAAGCCAAACTGAATTCTTTATGTATTTCTTTATAACTGCAACAACATTAAATATTGAGAAAGTATTTTGGGGTTTTTTAACTGAAAATAATAACAGGCATAATTAATTTTAATATGGCCATCTCCGAAGAGTTAATCAGGTTGCTCTTGTCTTTAAGATTAACACATGTAAATGATCACTGTTCTCTTTGATTTCCCCATATTGATGTCATTACATCATTAATACATGTTTTATTGTGTAGTTTCAATCCATGTAATCAGTTTCATATTTAATAGAAGGACAGTAGACAGAAGAGTAATAGCTGAGAAGCAGATTTTTTTTAAAGTATGTTGACTTGAAAGTCTTTAAATTAGAGCCAACACTCAAAATGATTAAATGTGCTTGTGAATAAAACATACATGCACAGTGTGAGGCTTCCTGGGTGTTCTAATTCACGTAGTAAAATTTCCATTTCGGTTCCCTCTCGTGACTGAGAAATCCACAAAATCTTTTAAAAGGTTTACTTTCCTACATGGGTGAGATGCAGGTCTTGAAATATGCCTGGCAGTAAAGATGAGGCTGTATATTTCGGTTATTACTCATGGGATTACTCATAAATGTATGGCATTACTCATAAATAATATGTAATCAACAGGCACCTAACTTACAAGACAAAGCTGGTGGGTCACAGTGCTTCCTGTAGCAATGTGAGAAGCATTCGATTTACAGCGGCCATCAGGGTGTAAACATAAACCCAATCAAGCACTCAACAGGCAGAGCAGGAGCTAGTTTGTTTAAAAGAGAAATGGACCAGATAGAGTGGAGGACAGAGATGGAATGAAGATAACCGATATTGTGTTGGCACAGCATAATGACATGCCGTCCTCAGAGGTCGAACCTTAGAGCAGAGAGAGAGAGAACGTGAAACTACAGAGTGGCAATGTGAATGTCACTGTTGCAAAATTTGTTTCTCCACAATGTTTATACATCATGCATGCCCTGACATGCATTTATCAACTAGAACTTTAGTTGTTTGTTGGTGAAAAGGTGACACATGTATGCTGCAGGAAAATATGCACAACATACATACGTCTTTAATTGTGCATGTTACACTACATATATATGTGTTTGGGTGTGTGTGTGTGTGTGTGGGTGTATGTGAGAGTGTGATATTTTATTTTTATATATCTGTGTATCTGTATCTGTCTGTGTACTCTGCTAGCAGTCCAAGTTTGCAAATTGCTAGCAAACATTTCAACTGAAATATCTGTCTGTTAGAATTTATTGTGCCTATGGAGTGCCTATGTATGTGTGGTGGCCTAGGGTGCAAAGACCCCACCTGTCTATAAGTGATTTTTTTTTTTTTTTTTTGAAAGGTACATTTGATTTACACCCTTTAGGATCTCTGGGTCACGCAAGCACATTGTAGGATCAAAGATTCTGATCCATTTAAGAAATGATCACAAGATTAATTAGCAAAGAAATGATTACAAGATTCTTTAGCTGCCACATGCTGTGTTTTTGAAAAAAAAAACAGATGTGCAGGAAATATGACCCCCAGGGACCTCTTATCCCATTTTATGACCACCTCTTGGAGGCCCATCTCACCTCTGACACCCTCATCTGCATTCTTGAGACCCCCAACACACACACACACACTCAAACATACACACACACATTTAACCCCCCCTCTTGCTGCAATTCTCAGTGAGAGAACAAAAGGAACACTTCTATGGGTTCCAGAAAGCAAGAGACATTCACTTTATTTCTTGTTTCTTTTGGTTTCTTACCCCATTTACTTTACTCACTCGTGAACGTGTGTTCTGCAACAACTATCCCGCGTGTTAAGTCTTTCCATGTAATTAGCAAATATTAATTGTGTGTGTCTGACCAGATGAGAGAAAATCAGAACTCCTTTCCAAGTCCTTTTTCCTTCATGATAAAATAATTAAATTTGGGCTTAAATTAATCCTCAGTGAGAACCAGGGATGTTTATAATATCCATTTGACTTTAAATCTAACTGTTACTGTGTTAAGTGGGAAATTCAAGCCTATACATAGGCAAGGGTCATAACTGTGGTCACCAGCGAAACAAAGAGACACAGAGTTTTCATTTATTTTACCACACAAAGGAATTTGAATTTTTTTATTTCTAAATGGGAGTATAACTATTATGATGTTCATGCATTTTTGACGTTTGTTTGAATACTTATCTGTAAATTAATCCATAATCTGTGAAATGCTGTTGAAAGTATACCATGTTTGAGCTCTTTGGAAAGCACTGTTCACCACAAATCCCAAATTACAAGTTTCAATTACAAATTATGAACTGTTCAGAAGTTATGAAACTTTTCTATCAAAAGGAGTTTTCTTTAAATTCAAATGAATCATAAAAGTGGCTTCTCCTTTGGAGCCCTGGGGGCCCCAAAGGCCCCTTTGCTGATTGACCAAGCTGTGAAAGGTGGGGGCAGTCTCCCCCCCTTGTTCTGAAGCATTTAAGCCACCAAATCGCAACAGAAAAGCGCGCAGCATTCAGATGGGACCAGGCTCGCCACTGCTTTCTTCACCTCTGAAGACCCCAAGATCCACTGCTTCATCATCCTGCTGAACTCTTCCAAAGCCTCAAGAACTCTGAACTCTTCCAAGCTTCAACAGCCAAGAACTCTGAACTGCAACTTCAGCATCTCCAACTTCATGCTCCAACCCTGCTGAACTCCAAAGAGACTCTGAAACTCCAAGGCCAACTTCACTTCCACTCAGCGAATAAGTATAACAGTCACTTCTCATTTTGATACCTTTTGGTGCTGAAAGGACAATACTAGTGTACTTTTGATTAACTGGGTTGTGTTTCATGAAGCTCGCTGTTCAGGGACTTTCAGAAGCTTGCCATAAGCTTAGTAATACCATCACCCCATCACTACTCACATTTATTTCATTTTGTGTTTGTATGTTTTGTGTTTGTCTAGCGTGGTATAATAAATGTTGTCTTAGCATGACCAGCAATTCAGTTTCTTGTTCAAATAAGGAGAAGTCACTTCTCAGCTTCGATTCATTCACTGCCTAAGCTCTTTAAATTAATAATAATTTATTAATACCCCTTTTCAAGTAACCACTTAACAGCGCAATTAAGAGTTTAAAGGGTTAATTTATGTACTCCGGCTGAAATATTTCGCTGGCCAAATAGTTTGTGCTGGATTCCTTAATAAACCCTGCTTTACAGGAAACCCCTAAATAAATAATCAATTATTAATTGACTATTTATTAATCAATTAAAAAATATAAGGGTGAATCAGCCTAAACTGATTCTGGTGGAGAATATCAAATTAAACCTAATTCTAAACTTACAAAATCCCCTACAACATGGATGGACACGCACACAGGTAAGTATTTTTCGTTACAGGTTTATTACAGTATCCCACAGTAGATTGCATACACTGTAACCGTTAGGGCCCTCTGGTACAACACCCTCCCCTGTCTCACCCATGAACGCCACAGCACACACAATCTTACCACCACAAGACTAAATAAAGCACAGCAAAAATATACTGAATGTTACAGAAAACCAATACAATCTCACACACACACTTGTGGGGGGGGGGAGGAGTTGGAAGGGGCACACTAACACACAAACAACCTACATATACTGACAAAAGTGGAGTAAATCAAACTTAACCACCGGGCCTCCATGTTCCACCGTGAGGCCAAAAACCCCCAAAAATAACAAAGATAAACAAAACCAGGCAGTGCCCGCTTTACTGTGCTCATCCCTCTCCAGTGTTCGCCCACTTGCTGTCTGTGGGGGAATCCACTCCCACAACCGGCTCGGCTCCTCGCACACCACATGGCCCAGCACACGCCGCGTGGACCGGCGTCCCTCCTTCCGATCGCGGCCCGGAAAATCTGCTTATCGTCCTCCGGCTCTGGCGTCCTCTGCACCACGCCGCAAACCTGCCAATACAAGCGGGAGACCTCATATTTCCTTTCCCAACCTGACCCCAAAGGCTAACGCACCCACACAGCTAGCCAAGGCTACTTCCCTTTGGCCGGATTGAGAACGCAGGAGTCTCGTGCGCCGACTCCGACAGCTCCTACACACAACCAGGGAGGAAAGCAGACAAGAAGGAAGCCATGAAGCCACCAAAACAGCCCACTGGGACCCTCGTAGCCCCTCCACCCTCCAAGACCCTAAGTCCCCTATGTACCTGTATGAATATGATGTGTGGTTGGGGAGAGGAGAGTAGGAAAGAATAATGAATTAATTTAAAAAAATAATGATAATATGGATAATACTAAAGATAATAAATAAATAAAAAATGAGAAGGAAGAAGGGACATCTGCCATACACACATATGTACACACATACCTCCCCCGCCAAGGGGAGCAGTGGGTGCCAGCCGCAGAGACAACGTCCAGAGGCGCCGCCAAACCCCCAAGGGCGGTGCCTGACTGCCCCAGCCCAGGGGGGGCTGAGGCCTCATCCGCGTGTGGCCCTGTCAATGCACCGGACAAGGACAGACAAACACCCACTCATACAAACAAGGTGGCCTGAGGCTGGGTGCCCCTCCCTGCTGCCTGCCCTCCCACCACCCTGGCCCTACCCAGCCCCCCAGGGTGTGCCAGGCCCCAGAGGTGTCTTGAACGTGAGCCAACTTGCACGCCTGATCAGCCGCTGCACCTCCTTCTTCCCTGGCCCACTCCGGAGCCCTGCCACCAGCTGGCTTCATAGGGATGTATCATTGTCATCCCCGTCTCGGGCTGGTTCCTTCTGCCGCCATCTGTAATGACACTCACGGAGACGAAGGATGCTGGGCTGCTGCTGGCACATAAAAAATTCGGCCCTCAGCCGAGCCAGCCCAGTTTCCTCCCCATAGACTCCTGCCAGGAAATCAAGAATCTTTTTAGCAGTGTCCCTCTGGGCCTCTGCCTGTAACTCTACCTCTCGCCTTGCCTCCCCTTCTAAGGCGCTCAAGACAAAATCAACTTGCTGTACCTCAGTTAGATCTTGGGCTCTGATGCTGACCTCAACCATACGCCGCCATTCTTTACTTTTTCTTTTTCTACCCTATCAAATTTAGGCATCCACAACCCACCTAAGAACCAGGGAAACCACCCCAGGCCCATACTGCTTCCCTGCATCTCTCACCCATTGCTGTACACTGAGAGATCCCACCGACTACACCAAGTTAAACGGTGTGGTGGTCTAGGGTGCAAAGATCCGACTCGTCTATAAGTAATTGTTTTTTTTTTGAAAGGGAAGTTTGATTTACACCCTTTAGGATCTCTGGGTCACGGAAGCACATGGATGGACAAACACAGGTAAGTATTTTTCCTTACAGGTTTATTACAGTATCCCACAGTAGATTGCATACACTGTAACCATTAGGACCCTCTGGTACAACCCCCTCCCCTGTCTCACCCGTGAACGCCACAGCACACACAATATTAACACCACAAGACTAAATAAGGCACAGCAAAAATATACTGAATGTTACAGCAAACCAATACAATCACACGCACACAAGGGGGGGAAGGGAATAATGGAGTTGGAAGGGGCACACTAACACACAAACACAACCTACATATACTGACAAAAGAGGAGTAAATAAAACTTAACCACCGGGCCTCCACGTTCCACCATGAGGCCCAAAAAACCCCAAAAAATAACAAAGATAAACAAAACCAGGCAGTGCCCGCTTTACTGTGCTTGTCCCTCTCCAGTGTTCGCCCACTCGCTGCCCAAAGCGAATCCGCTCCCACAACCGGCCCGGCTCCTCGCATGCCACGCGGCCCAGCACATGCCGCACAGTCCGGCGTCTCTTCTTACAATCGCGGCCCAGAAAATCCTCCAGCTCTCGCGTCCTCCACCGCCCAGTCAGTCCATCCAATGCTGCAGCTTGAACCAAGTCCAAATGTTTAGTCCATTTTCTACGAAGCCAGCGTGCTTGCTTCTTCCCTGGAGTGAGTATGCTGCATATTGGTGGTCGCCATCTTTAAAGGCCCCAAACCCCGCCCCTTCCAGCTCCTCATCCCTGAACTGACCAACCGATCGTCCGGGGCAGGCCATGCAGCCACCCTAGCTATCCTGGGCACTGCCTGAAGAAAAAGGAAAATAAAAAAAACACCAAACACACAAAGACACAGAAAAGCACAAAAAAACAAAAAAACACAACACTCGTCGTGCAGGGACAGGACATATGTGCTAATGTTGTTTTTGTTGATAAATATTTACGTAAAATTATGTTATAATTACAACTATCCGTTACATTACACTCTTTACTCTCACATGGCAGCAACCTCCACGCTAATTTGGAAATATGTCTTTAGGTAACAATGCGCATGTCTGTCATAATACACATTCCTGTCTGTATTTAATGTCTGAGCCAATGTAATTTCTTTGCAATAAGCGATGCTGCTGGAACATTTTTTTGCAAATCGGTGCCTTAGCCATGTGGCATTGCCAGATACCTGGTCTATGAATCGCATTCCACTCCCTGACACATAATTAATATTGCTGTCATACTGCGGTGTTATCAGAACGCGCCATTTCACATCCTGCACATGCAAGATGGGCTACTTAAGTTTTAATTACATTTTGTATGCTAATTCCAAACATAAACCAAACATTTACCAGGAGGGATTCCTTTTCATTTCATGCCAGGTTGAACCCGGCTATAGGAAAAGTTATGTGTAAAGTGGGCAGAACACGGAACATGTGCACTGAGGCTTTCTGTGACGATTATAAGTATCAGAATGCTCTGTGAATTGCTACTACTTTTGCATCCTTCCAGCATTTTGCCTCAATTGACCAAAAGCAAAAAAGTGTTGGGGAAACATAGTTTAATTTGCAATGATGATGATAATGAGTGTAGAGCCAGGAGAATAGAATATGGGCTTTCACATAGGCATTACTCCATCAGTGCAACTGCTCAGATCATGGGTGTAAGTCAGTACAGTGTGGCTCTGATGAGATTGCACCAAGCCACTGAGTGATTAATGAGGTTCAGTAATGCTGGCTTAAACACTCATCGCTGTAATAACTTTATTGTCTGAACTTTATTGTCTGCCCTTGTGTGAGGGTTTTTATAGCAAATAACAACAAATAGAAAAGAGCAGCTCTTTTGAAAGAAAGAGAACAGAAGGTGGTTTCTGTCAAACACAACCATGAAGGGATCTCAAAGACTTTAATTAGTGATACTGTTGTTGTGTGAATGTACCAGTCATTTAAACTATTGCCCATTATATTATATTTTAACTACAATTTTAACTTTTTTATACTTTAATAATTTTACTATGTATTTCTTACCAGTTGTATGGTATTTGGTGCTCAACAGGACCTAATGAATTATTTACTGTTCTAGGTTAAGATGTAGTCTCTATGCACTATTATAAAACACCAGAATGCAAACTACAATGGTATGTTGATATGTCAATTGCTGTTAGTAGATCTTCTGCTTTAAAAGAGTTAGGGGCAGGCTAATAAGAAATCCAGTGCTTATGTTATTGACATTTTTGTTAGTGATTGGTTTTTCTCACATTTTGACTCTTGAAAGCAATGGATTCCGCACAAAGTTTTGTGTAGTTGTCAATATTTTTATGAGAGCAGGAAAAAGCAATATATTATATTGTCAGCACAGTGTTAAACTATTGCATGCAAAGAAAAAACAGAAGCCTTGAGTGAGTAATTTCATTACAATCAATTAATTAAGCTAACTAGCAGACATTAGCTTAATGAGAAGCTTTAGACTACCATAAAATGACAAAAAAAGCAATAATAATCAGTATAAAGGTTACAACTGTCTCTCAATCATCAGGTGGGAATTAAAGAGCTCATATCTTAATTTTCATTGATTTCTGTTTGTATCAGCTCTTCTTTTTGAATGTGGAGAAAATGACTTTTACCATCTAGAGAAAACTTAGTTCACATTATGGTATACTGCTCCCACTATTTATGCCAGTCTTGCATTTTGAAGTCATGCATTTCTGTCAACCTGCACAACCCACTTTGGTGAAAAAAAGAGGTACATGTGGGACAGTGATAGTTGAAACCAACCATAATGTAGTTTTAACACGTAGAGCATGAAACCAAAGCATTTTTTAAATATTTATATCTTTTTTTAAATGTTCAATGAAAAATAGAAGATTCATAGAAGCACAAAATACTGGCTATACCTTCCAAACAGCATGCCCCAAGAGTTGATGAGTGCTGATAAATGTGAATGTTTCTCTTAGACATGCAGTATGTCACAAATATTCAAAACGATCTGAGTTTTCCCTGAGGCAAAGTGGAAAGTCACATGTGTTTTGCCCTACACATAGATACTTTGCTTTTAGTAGGAAAGGATATTGCATACAAGACTTATTGTGAAGGCAAGTGATGGACAATTGATGGTGATGTTCCTGTGGTAACTGTGGAATCTGAGATATAAATCCACAGATGTAAACTCATAACTCAAATTTTCTATTTTGCACAGTCCTCAGCCTTTACTAATACAATCATATGACAGGTCATTGCCATTCATTGGACATTCATTGTTTTGTTGTAGACATGTGAGCTAAAATTGATATGTGTCTATTCGGAAGACTTGTGGCCTGTTTATCTCCATTCATATCTTAGGTTTATTGATAATTCTCCTTCATCTTCAGCTGCAGCCCACACAAAGACAGACTGAGTAGATATGCAATGTATCTTCTCATTTTTGTCATTTTTGTCATCCAACATACATATGGTTTTGCTGCCTTTAGACATTTTTAATTGCATTTCTCTCAGAAGTGTTGCATTGGAGACAAATCCAGCAAAGCATTTATTTGGACCAAACCGATCAGGTAAAAAAAGAAAAAACTTTTTTAAAAAGACCAAACAAAACAAATGGTTAAACTGTTAATGTTTAGGGGTGGTCTGTGGCTCGGCCGTGGTTCAGGGGGGGTGGTGTATGCGATGCACAGAGGGGGGTGGGGGGTGGGGGGTGTGCTCAGAGGTCTTCATCTCGGCCGAGAAAGACAGGCCGACAGCTGTGCACTGGACAGCCATTCCGGACTTTTCCAGAACGCACAGATTGCCAGTCCACATTCATGTGATGTATTAATTTTCATTTAATATGAATATGAAAATGCAGGATGATATTGTTATTACTGCACGACTGTTTACTGATATGGTCACTTAAACTAGTCTGTGGATGTTAACACAAGCCAAAAAAGGAGCGACACGGAAGAATTGTGCATCACATAAAAGACAATGTGTGCTTGTTTGCAATATTTCCAAACTTCTAACAGCTGACTAAAAAGAAACAGTGAATAATGCATGTGTGAAATAAAAGAATCTTTTAGATCATTAAGTATAATTATATGGTGTAACATTAATAGTATACATGCATTATCTGTAGTATTCTGCAGAATAAATTCACCTTGAACCACTGATAACATGGCACAAAACTGGATCCTATGTCTTGGGCTAACTGCATGTGCAGTCACAATCTTTAGCTTTGGTTGAGCTTGGGATGTGCTATAGAAAACAACTGTCTAGTAGATATGGAATAAGATCACTGTTCTTGGCCTTAGAAAAGCCACACCAAAGTTCACTCTTTGCAGCAGTGTAAGTCATTAACAGTGGCAGATTCAGCATTTTTGGGACTGTTTTCTTTACCATTATTTCTTAAAAGAACTAACCATCTTTCTTTCTGGGTCTTGTCAGAAATCTGCTTTGTAGCTCACCAGCTATACGAGAAGTCTATTCTAATTCTCAAAAGGCCAGTGTGGTTGCAGGCTTTCATTCCAACAAAGCTAAAGCACATGTTCTAACAGTAGTTTGAGGACAAATTAAGTGAATAAACAAGCAGAAACTGGTGAGCTCTTGGGATCAAAACCTGAAGCCACACCAGTTCTTTGTGGATTTGAAATTTGACAGGGGTTAAGAGTAGGGATGACACCGAAAATTCGGCCACCGAAAATTTTCGGCCAAAAATAGCAAAAAATGCATTTTCAGTTTCAACCGAAATTGTTTTTAATGCGACCGAAACAGTGATGACGCAACCGCAGCCTGCACATGAACTCAGATCAATTAGTCAGCATTTTTTGCGTATATGTGAACACACCAAACTAACTCCCTTTCTGTGGTTCGAGAGTTCCATTCCTTTAAAGAGGACCGTATGTGAAAACACCCTTAGGCTATTTATGAGTGGGGCCAAGTAAAATATTTTATTTCAGATTGTATTTTATATTGTGCATTGTTTGAATGCCAAATAAATATTTTCATAGTTTTGTAACAGATGTATTCTCATTTTCGGTTTTCGGTTTCTGTCCAAAAAAATCATTTCAGTGCATCCCTAGTTAAGAATAAAGAGGAATAATCAAAGGCAACTCAAAGGCAAGTGGTTCCCAACTTAGGCCCACTGTTCTGCAGTTTTTCATGCTTTTAAGCGCCATGTCAGCCCAAATAAGAGGTTTGTATTCAGGTGCAGTTGTGCAAAACTGGAACCTCTGTTTAAATCAAAACCAAAAAAAATATCTGCTGTGGTTGCTTTGTGGAGATGATGTTAGAAGACAAAGACCCATTGAAAAAAAAATATTTTGTTGGGCCAGTTAAACAGTCTGTGGCTTACTGGCTGCATGTTGGAAAGGTCATGAGCAAACTGGGTCAAAGTTCAAGAATGAGCACAGTGCCAATGTGGCAGAATGAACTGGTAATGCAGAAACAGTCTCTCCATAAGCAAACAATGGCAGCACCAGGACAGTTTTTCTACTCTTCATCTAAAAGCACCCTGTTGGTGTGAGCTTTGGTGTTCATAAGTGACAAGAAAGTAGATATGTCTCTTTGTCCTGATTGCCAGACAGGTCTGTTGGTGTGCCTCCTCATCCTGATTGCTAGACAGGCAAATATTTACACCTTATTGTCCTGATTGGTGGATAGGCAAGTAGGACTGTCTAGAAAAGCTTGACTTTTTTATTCTCTTATTATATTTTATTGACAGTTGTTGGAATGTGAGGAACCATTACATGACCATATATTACAGCAACCCTCTTTTAAGGTGGTGTGGCATATTGATCTAGCTTCTCCAAATAATTTGCTAATATCGCAAAAATTATGACCGTTAAATTAATCAGATATTTATGGATGACATTTAATTAACATTATGTGTATGAATTTACCTAAACCTAATGAAAAAATATGTATACTGATGAAGGTGTGAATTGTTCAGTAAATAAGATTTTAGTGCTGTAAATAAGATTGTTTTCAAGACAGATCCTTAATTCTGAATGTGGATTTTTTTTACATGTCAGTACTGCTTTTGACACAGCATCCTGTCATTCCTTGTAACCTGACTGAACTCTATCCTTGCAACATACATCAGAGAGTCTGAGATGGATCCTTCCTTAAATCAGTTTGATAGAGCAATCACCTCGGTGTAACTTCTCTTCCAAAGCCTTTCTGCGAGGGAAAGATAAGTAGCAGAGCTGGGATCATGTGGTTAAACCCTCAGCCTTCCTGTCCAGGTTTGATGCGTTGCCACCAGAAATGGCAATTGGGAGGTGAGCTCCTATCATTTCAGCAAGCTTGCACTGCAACCTGACTCCTGTTATAGCAGAAAAACACTGCTGTTTCTCAAGTGCCCACATCCTATTTCCCTGAAGGACTTACACTGGATGTTTTCATATACAATTGAAGACTGAGAGCAGTCCTCTTTCTCCCTCTGACAATCAGGCGACTGACGCCTGGGACAGAAGTGGCCCCTTGTGCCTCTCTCACTGACAAGAAACCATCTGCCTCTCTTGTTCTCCTTCCTTCGTCCCTTATTCATCCTTCATCTGCTGACCCCACATGGAGAGTGGAAGAAATATGAGCAGCTATAATTATGGCACAGTACTGAAGAATTTAGGTGAATAAACAAAGCTTATTCTTCCTAGACATAATATGGGTCAAAGAGAGGTTTAGTATCATTACACCCACCAGTGTTTAGTTAAGTCCAGCTGAAGACTAATGAACATAGTTGAATTCATTGTAAATTGTGAACTTGTTAAGACATTAAGAGGTAAGACATTTTATATTCAATCAAAGACAATTTATATTCAATCAAATATTTTCAGCATGTACATTCAGCATTGATTTATTGATGGAACAAAACAGAAATGTTTGAATGCAGTATATCTGGCTTTCAAAGACAGGGAGAAATTGGAATACGCACTCACACTATTTTCGTGTTCGACCTGCATTCACATGATTTTCATGTTCAGGTTGATGTGAATGTTCTGTTCATATGATGGGAAATAATTATTGCATTAGTGTTAAATACATTTTGTAGAACCCTATTTTGTCCATCAAATATCTATTAAAGTACAGAGGCCCTTTGGGAAAACCCAATAATCACATGCGAAAACACAACAGTGCACAGCGTGAAACTCTTTCTCTACGTTTAACAGTTTCACCAAGTGAAGCAGGAGGTTGCCACCAACAAGGGGCTCCCAGGGAACAGTGTGTGGGGACAGTACCTTGCTCAATGATCAGTGATGACACAGACCTGGGATTTGAACTCATGACCTGCTGATTACCATGGCACCACCCTAACCACTAGGCCACCAAGTGCCTCACAACATGAAACTCTTTTCTGTTGAGTCAAGTCCAGTGTCCATTAGTTAGGACTATCCTCTGTTACACACTACAACCAATGCTGGGAGAGTGAAGACTAATGTGCTCACCGCAAATCATGTGAAACTAGGCACTGTTTTAGGACTAAGGCAACACCATTAGAAAGCTCAGCAGGCTTGGAGGTGAACAGTAACTGCCAATTTTTAATATCAACTAATGGGTTTATTTGTTAAATAAAGCCACAGTGGCTAGCATCGAGCAAAGCAACGAGGTGAGAGGGAGATCCATGCTACTCAGAGTGAGGTCAGTTGTGCATAGATGTGGCATCACTAGGACTCACTTTCATAATCTTTAAGGCAAGTAAGGCAAATGCTTAGACAGCTTCTCAGGAGCCATATTTGGATTTTTAAATGGAAAATAAATGGCCTGCTAACGAAATTAATAGTAACTATTTCAATCAAGTTTTTTTTTCTATGTAAGAAATATTCGAGAAATGCTAGATAAGTATTGATCCTCCTGTTCTGTTCAAAGCTGTGTCAAATGTATGGTACATTAATGTATCTGATGTAATTTTTTAATGAAATGTGTAATAATTTTATTTCATTCTGTTTATTGTAATTTTAAGATAAGAGTAAAAGCACAAACAATTTAGTTCTTTTAATGCATATGTTTCTGTCTCTTTTTAGATATTAAAGTCCATTGAGATGACCAAAATTGATGACAAATCAGCATGAACTTTTATTTATTTAATTTTCATGCAGTGTTGCGAGGTGCAATTTAGAATTATCATCTGTAATTTTCAGTCTTTAGAGATGCTTTGTTGTCTAAGCCACAAAAGATTTTTACCACACATTTAAGGCTTCTGCTGGCAGTGGCATTAAACAAAGATATTGCATGTTTTCATAAGTAGGCCCATATTGCTTTTGCAGTATCAGTCATGCCAGATATTAAAAATGCAATCCCTCTGCATACGTATCTGTATTAAAGTCAGCTATTTGGGTGGAGGCTGATGCTTGTTCTGTAGAGTGTTCCATAAGCCAAGCAAGTGCTACCTTCACTGTGTGCTTAATCCAATAATGCTTTTCTGATCCCTCTAGCTGACAGACTGACAGACGGCCATAGACTGAACTGGCTCAGAGGGCTTTTTGGTATGCTGGTATAGCTCTGCTGATGATGGATGCTGTGTACATGGAAAGGCCCTCACTGTGGCCCAGAGGGTCAGAGGACACGTAAATCATAACTCAAGTTACTCAGACATATAAACAACAACTGTTTTTGCTATCCTTCTGGGGACTTTCTTTTGTGTATGGAGTCACTAATGGCATTTTTCCACTGGGTAGCCCAGTGTGCTTATGAGCCTATGAGTTGTCATTTTTGCTGCCTAGTAAGCTGTGCTGTACTCAAATACATGTACCGAATTTGATTAGCCTAGATACCAAGTGGGTGAGTCGTGTAAGTAGATCCTGGGTTCGTATTGTGGCCGAGGGCCCTTTCTGTGTGAGTCTGCATATTCTCCTCACGTCTGTGTGAGTTTCCACTAGGAACTCTGCTTTCCTCCCACAAACCAAAGACATGTACGTGCACGTACTTCTGCAGTCTGACAGGTGGCACCACCAGAAATACACAATGCAAGCAGTAGGTGGAGTCTGCTACTGGGAGTGGTTGAGTCTATCCTAAAGGTAATAAAATAGATGAGCATCCCAGAAGACATTCTCTCCTATGTCTGCCTTCAAAGCAGAAGCGCTTAGGGGAGAGCACCATCTCTTGTCTGGAAGAGAGGGAACAAAGGAACTTGCTTCAGTTTCAGTAGCTTAGTGAAAGCTTAGCTTAGATGTCTAATCAACATCGCAATAAGACAACAACAAAGTCAAGCTTGCAACAGGCATTTCTGCAGCAGTTGTGACATGTCCTTCACTGAAAACTGCAGTAAACTTCAACACTGGACCTCAGCAGACCATACAAATTGCCAGAAGCAACAGGATGAAATTTACACTCTGAACTTTAACTCCAAATTTCCACCGAAACTTTGTGAGGATGGCAGATTGAACTTTGCAAAAGGCTTTTATATCAGGGCATATTATAGCACTGCTTACCTTCAGAAACAAATGTTCATTTTCATGTTTTAATTCTTGTTGAAGAATCTAAACTCAGGTTCATGTGCACAGTGATAGATTTATCTTTTCATGCGATCTTTCTTTACTTACATTATAGCAATGTCCCAGCACTTCACAAAGCTAAGCACCATTAGTTTTATCATAAAGTTGAATTCATTCTGCATATTTAAACATAAATCAGCTGATCACATTAACATACATTGTAGTTCACTATAGTGTCATGTTAAAAACAAGTTCACTTGTTTTATTGTACAGTGTCCTTGTATGCTAGAAATGCACCTATAAATTAAATGTATTATTTACATTATTATAAAAAATGAATGCCACATTTTCCTTTGTATCCATAGGACAAAGAATCACTTTCCACACATTCCTTCTGCATTCACATGGTGAGTGCCATCTTTAGAATTGAAACTTGCACCATTTTTCCCTCGCTGTTTCACACGTAAAAAACCAAAACCTCCTCCTCTCTCTCTCCCATGAGTGTGCCAAAGCACACGCTCTCTTTCTTTCATTCATACATGTGCAAGCAAACACGTGCACACACGCACAAACACACATACACACATGCATGCTCAGTCACTTCCTCATTCACTCAATTGCTCTTTCACTTAAACTAACTGTGAATGTACTGATGTTTCTCTGATTCCTTTATTCATGTTTTACAAAAGATTGTGTAAATTAATGTTTCATTTATTTTCACCAAGTGGTCTTGATTTCACTCTAATACTGATTGATGCTAAAATTGTATCAAAAGAATTCACAACCTTTAGAACTCAAATCATTTATTTTCCTTCTTTAGTCAGAAATTAAAGCATGTAATTATGATTTGATTATACTAATGAAATTGATGAATTAATGAGAAACATGTCAGCTGGATTGGAGATGTGAATCTGTTCCTAAGTGTGAGTGTGCATGTGAATGTGCTTGTGTGTCTGCCTCATTTGTGTTTCTCCACTCTTCACCCTATGACTGGTGGCATGGACTCTAGCACTTCCTGGCACCCTGGTTCAGGATAAGCAGCTCAGTTAATGGATGGATAGAATGGATGTGTACCAAGTGTACATAACCTAGACACATGAGTGAAGCTAGAAATGGTGCTGACCATTAATTGGTCAAACACAAACACACTGTAGAATCATTAATCAATGACAGGCAACCACTGTTTAACCCTCTGAGGTCGGAGGATCCAAAAATGGATCCTTTTCAGTTTTCCAAAACAATCATCTAAAGCTCTGTGATATTTTGTCGTAGAAACATAAAAGTAACACTATTAGAAAGCTTGAACGCTCTACTTTTCAAATATGTATGTTTTAAAATAAAATATATCGATGGCGCTTTGTAAATAGGATAAAAAGTAAGCATGCGATTTTCTGTCTCGCTGCTCCCCTCAGCCTTGCCCCTCAGCTATTCAGATGTAAAACAGCAATCTGAATTGGCTCATTGATTGGCTCATTGTGCAGCAGGGGGCGGTGAGAACACGCCCCCTTTCACCGCTAACAAATGCACAACACGCTCATTCCACACACTGGAAAACTAGCTTTGGAGAGTGAGTCAGATAGCAAAGTCTGATTTGGTGATGACAGCGAGGATGAACAGAGGCAGTTTGAGCATCTCTTGAGTACGTAGCCTAATATCTGTTTTACTAGCTGTTGTTGGTGCTTTTTCGGTTAGCTTATGGAGCTACATCTGGTCTTTTGCTGGCCAGATGATCATATGGCTAAAATCCATGTCATGAGTTGTGTTTACAGTAGGCTAATCAGCCAACATTAGGCTAAATAGGCTAATCATGCATCGCACTTTTTCAGTTAGCTTATAAGGAGAATTAAGCTATATCTAGTCTTTTGCTGGCCAGATGATCATAAGCAGGTAGCAGGGAAGGAACACAAAAACTCAGTGGAAGTGTGGTGCATGTAATGTGTACCTTTGCCTTCATCAGAAAAGAAACTGTTACGCTGCTTGGCATTGTGATTAGACTGCTTATAGTATTTTTATTTATACTTATATACTTAAACTTTATATATATACTTTATTTATACTTATGTACTTACAATTATATATTCATGCTGTTTTTTTTACTTACACTATTTTTGTGATGTTGATACTTATTTCTTCCATTTTTGCCGTGTATGGTAGAGTCTATGCTGTACCAGCAACTGCATGTGACAAATAAAAGTCTTGAACTTTGAGTATTTAAGTATTTGTAAAAGATTTAGAAGATTTACTACAAAAGCTTTGGGAGCAGGGCCAGTGAGATAATGACAAGTCATTGACACCTGGCCATTGACAGGGGGAGGGGGAAGTTACAGGTGTGAAACACCCATCTAGTGAATATGAATGAATATGCATGTGAAAGAGCAGAGAAAAAGGACCTAGTCTTATTCTTTTACAAATTGCATTGAAACTACATAACATTTCTGAATGCTGTCCTTACCTTTTTGTAGCCAACACATATGTTTACAAGGTTCAAACTTCAAAAGTCTTGGTCAGACATATTTAGGGTGTGTTTTTTTAGTTTGTTTGAAGACCTCTGAAATTAGTTTTTTGTCATGTCATGTTTACACAGCAGCTAGCCAAAATTGCTCTGTAACTCTTCACAAGAATCTGAGTGTGGAGTAAAAGATGAATGTGCTTAACCCTTACAATTCAAAGATTAATTCTAGACTTCTTTACACAAGAACCATTTGACTTGCAGACATGATACACCTAATACAACAGTTAGAAGGACTTACCCTCTCTAACCATAGTAGTTTCATTGAGATGATCCAAACTCAAGTATTTTGGCTGCCTGTTATTTTATTGAGATTAAAAACAGAAATTTATAGTCCATGAAAATTAAAAAATGTCACTTTTCTCTGACCTAGTGTAATGCACGATACACGGCACTATGATTCAAGTCTATAAAAACCAGTGTGGTCCTTTGCTCATATCTAAAAATACACAGACATCTAATTTCTGTATCTAGTTTAGCAATCTGTAACCCACAATGCACTGAAACAAATGGGTGACACAAACAGACTTCAGCACATATTTAGCATGTGAGTTGAGTACGTGTTTGTTGATGGGTGTGAGAGGATGGGAGGGGTAAGCTCCGAGTGAAACAGATTGGCTAATCTAAATGAATTCAAGTAATAATATTAATAAATTTACATTTATCTAAACTGGCTATCAACTGTTGATCAAAAAATGGTCAAAATCTAGATTTACATCTCTAATGTACATATATGAGTAGCTTATGGTCACCTGAAAATAAAATGTATGGCATGTGTGCTTATAAATTGTGTAATTGTGATTGTAACAGTAATTGTCCAAAATTAACCTAGGGCTCTAAAGGTTAAAGCTCCTCCCCTTGTGTTTGGTTTACTTAGCACTAAACCTAGTTATGGTGTTACTGCACTTAACTTTGAAGGTGGTAGATCATTCTTAGCTCAGCAGAAATGCCAGCATGGTACTGATAAGGTAGGGTGTATTGCCAAGGGCCTAATAAGTGTATACAGTGTTAAAAACCATACTAACACTGCCCTGACTGGTGCACTGTTGCAGGTACAACACTCACATAAGCAACCTCATAAGCGACGATCCTGCACCGTTTAAAAGTATTCTTTGGTAAAGGCATTGGTTTTATATAGAACTGTTCTTTACCTTTTTTAATTGTTCTTTAACCTTACACATTATTGTACTGGTTCTACATCACGCCAAGCTTTCACCAAGACAAAGAACCCTTTTTGGTATGAATGTATGGTGATCCCTTTCCATTGATGGGACCTCCATACATTCCATACACCATACATACATGTACAGTAACGATGGGCCACAGCCTTCATCTAAAAATGCCTACATGACATGAGCATCTGCACAAGGTTTCAAATAAACGGGCAAGTGCATATCGGTGATTGTGCATTGGTTATAATGACTTTTTTCTGTCCACACTTTAATTTACAGTGACGATAAAGCTTAAAAAAGAAATGTTATATTTCAGAACCTCAGAAGTGTCAAAACTGGGAAAACAAAATGTCACCATCCTCCTTTATGCCATGAATTCTACATTCACAATTATGTGTGGCCTGTCAGCTCACACCCTCCCACCATTTCAGTAAGTGTGGATCTTGACAAAAGTCACACCATGTTACCACCTTGTTACCACCTTGTTAGCACCTTACAGCCCCTGCAGCCTGTCCCCTTCTTCTCTTCTTCTCTTAGCACTGACCACGGACAGCTCCAGACTATACACAGAGCAGATGGATCTCTGTAGGTGTGTGTATGCGTATAATGATAACCAATTCACCTGGATGACTGAGTCCCAAACTGTGCACTGAAAAATAGCAGTGCTACCTACACTGCTACATGCAAAATGAGGTAAACCTAAACACACTTTTATGTTTGGACGTAAGGGCAATACATTTCTACGCAGAAAACGCAGAAAACTGCAGCGTGCATAACTGTTCATCAGGGACGTGCACAGGGCAGGGCTAAGGTTGCCCAGGCAACTGCCCGCCTGCTCTATTTGACTCAAGCTGCCCCCTTAGAAAAAAAAAATATAAAATTAAAATAAAAATACGAGTTTGCCATCAGCATTTCATGCCAAATCGCTGTAAAAAATAAAAAAGGATCGTAAACTTAAGATCTTTCCCAAAGCGCAATAAGCGGCAAAATGCAATATCTTCTCTCGACCAATCAGAGTTCAGCCAGTGCTCTAAAATATCCAGCATGGCGGCTCCCTGAAGAGAGCAGATTTTATCACTTGTTTAACCTATCTTTTGAAAATGGTTGTTTTAAATTTTATTGCACATTAATGCAGGTTTTTAAAAATCCTTTTACTTTGAAAGTGTGCTGTTTTTGTTGGGCTCGTGAGTGTGCGGAGCACACAGCTAAGTCTCAGTGGGTTTGCGCGGGTCAGGCGTCCCATTACTTTTGTCCATATTAAATGGAAAAAAATATTGGGACTCCTGGCCATTACACCAACAGGGTGTATGACACTGCATTTAGATACATAGACTTTCATATGAAATTGGTACCTTTGCAGCTGCTATAATGGCTCTGCTCCCCATGTTCTGGACTCTGAGGGGAACTTCTTTTTCTATAACAAACTAAGTAAAATGCAAATGCCCTGTAGTGGCAACTAGCGTTGTTTTTATATATTATATTTTATAACATTACTGTTTAAGTTGAGATTTAGAAATATTTGAAATGCAGGTGTGTAACTGTGTTAAAGGGAACACTGTTGTTAAAAAGCTCATTTGTTTAAAACTTTTGCAAACCAAATGTTCTTGCACTTTCGTTCATATAGCAGTTGTCAGGAACTCACTATGATGACTTTAACTGGTCCTAATAAACTCTTTAATGGAATTCTGAAACAGCCTCGTCTCATGTATTCATTCCCAAACACACACACCACGAGCCTCTGCTTTTTCCTATTGATGTTCTGCATGTGACGTCACTTTTTTCCCGTGCCTATAAGGATGTCCATGCTGGAAGGGGGAAGTGAGTTGTAGGCTTGATTGGACAGAAAGTTTTTTAGTAGTTTAAAACAGATAATAGGGATTCACTGAGATAATAAAAATGGTTATTTCGTACTGTGCGGTGGGCTGTTCCTATTATTAATACATTTTGTCATGTATGTAATATTATGTATGTAAGACGTCATCATGAATAAAATAGACTGTAGTTACAAATATCATGTAGCATAGCATTTGTATTCCCTATCACTAGATAGCAGACATGTAGTACTTTGACTTAAGACCAAAATTATGTCATCTTCCTGTTCAAAGTTTCGAGTAAATAGCAGTGGAAACGAGCCTCGTGTCATTGGTGCGGAGGCAGTCAAAGGACATTACAAGCTGCATAGTTCCGCGGGGCAAGCGCCAATCCACATCAAGCTTCACAGGCTGACAGGTCTCCATGAGACGTTTCCAGTGACCCCTTGTTTGCCATAATAGCCCATGGCAATCCGGAGTTATTAGCCAAAAAACATTCACCTCGCCCCACTGTCCCATTACTTTTGTCCCCCACAGACCTTCCGAGCAGCAAAGCTCCGCGGTGCACTTCAAACATCAAAATGCCCAACATTTTTCTAATTTACAGTAAGTCTCTATCTTTAACCCCTTTTTAAGCCACAAGCTTTTGAAATATTGATGTCAAAATCCAGTATTTAAAAAAACTCGCACTTAAAGGGGTTAATACGTGAAATTAACAAAGTGCTGTTAATAAGATTGAAATATTAATTCATATTAAAACAACTAAATTCAAATGTGATATCTCCGGTAGATAGACAGAAAGATCATGTGGAGTAAAGTCAGGCAGGCAAGGCATTTTGGTTAAATCCGTAAAGATCTCCGAGGGGAGAAGATACGGGTCGGTTTTCTGCTATAGAAAGCTTTTCAAAGTATCGATTTTTGTGGACCCCAATTCAGGTAGCCAACATCCAATGATAACAGCACTGACATATTTAAACAAATGAAAATGTATATTATTTGTCATTAGTCCATTTCGGTCTATCGCTCGCTCGATATCAAACCCTCACTTAAGCCGTCCAATATGGTGCGGTCACATGATCATGGCCACGTGTCTGCAGAACATCAATAATGCGCTACTCCCCGTCCTAGGATTATGGGTATTGGAGTTTTTAGTCATACCTATCATAACAGCAGTACTTTAAAAATAAAAGCGCCATATGCTACTTTTGATTTATTTAATTTTACATATAACAATGCGATTAATCGTGATTAAATTTTCAGAACGTTGACCAACATTATTTTAAATACTTTTGACAGTTCTGAAGACCAGCTACGTGATGTATGGTGGGGTCTGTGGATTTACAGACACCGTGCACGCTTAGACAGAGAGAAGAGTTGGTACAGAGACAAGACAACACGTTTCACTGCAAATAGTTAAAAGTTTATAAATATTATACATAAAATCAGAGATTAGATTTTTTTGTCAAATCAAGATGGGTGTTTTGAACGGTTCTGAATTTAAGATTGAACTAACTGGCCATTTATATAGATGTTATTTTTTTATTAAGTTATTTGTTTAGATTTAACATGAATAAAGAGTTATTCTTTATTTTATTTAGCTGTTTATTACTGCTCTCTTGCCTCAAAAAGAAAGACAAAAAAGAATGGGTTAGTAGCATTTTGAAAAAAGAACAGATGTATTTATTGCATTTGGAAAAAAAATATATAATAAACTTTAAATTTATAATCAACGATATTGTTGTTAGATTTGACAATTATTGCTGAACATGTTTAGACTAAGCCAAGAAACTATTTTAACAGGATAAATTAAACATTTGCAAATTTTGTTAGAAAAATGAATAAATTAAATTTTTCTAAAAACTAGTAAAATGGCACTTTGGAAAAGAGCTCTTCATATATTGCCGCAAGCTTTCGGGCTGCGAAGAGAAAAAAAGGTGCGGAAGTCTTCTTCGTCAGGAAATGCTTCTTAGTTTGCCGCGCTGGACAGAGCTCAGTCACACACAACAGCAACTCAGCAGCTTCACAGGTTAAAGGACCCATGACATGCTGATTTGTTATGCTTTTATATAGGTCTTAGTGGTCCCCTAAAAGTGTATCTAACGTGTCTTTCCAAAGTTCAGTCTTGGTGCAGAATTACAACCACTTCAAGCCAGTCCCACAATGAGATTTCCCTAGGACACGCTGTTTCTGTGTTTGTAGCTTTAAATGAGAATGAGAAGAAGAGAGGTGGGGCGAGGTGGGGCGAGGTGGGGCAAGGTGGAGGGTGGGGGAGGGGCCAGCTCATCTGATCACCCTGGTTTGCAGAGGTGCTCACTCAGTCATTTCAATGAGGGGAAAGGCAGATATCGTGCGCGCTATAACACAGTAACACGGTTATCCAAATAACAAAGAAGTACAACACTCAAGTTAATGTGTGTATTCACTCACCATTCACACACATACCTGATGCTATCTACCTTTACATTTGCGACAGTAGCCTGCTAACTGAGCTGTTAGCTGTTAGCTGCAGAGCTAATGTTACAGCCACATTCTAAAGGTAAAAAGCTAGGTAACCATATACAGCAAAGCAACAAAATTACACAACGTTAAGTTGACTTACTTGTCTGAGGTCTGTAGCTGAGCCAAGGAGAGTTAGTACTGATCCAGAATTAATTTTCAGCCGTTCAGCAAGACCAGCACTGTATTGCCCCAAGCTGAGGAAACAGTCGTCGGCAAAATGTTTGGTGCAGACATACAAAACTTTAGGAAGTTGTGTTGGCGCATTTCCAAAGAAACTAAAATTAACCCACTGGTTCTTTAATGGCTCGCATGAAGGAACTAAAAAAGTACATTTGTGCTCATTTGTACATCTAATCACCGAGGAACTGCAATGCTTCACTCGTTTGCAAGCCATGATGTCTCAAGGCACTCTTTACACCTATCGCCATTTCTAGCCACTGCAGGACCATAGGCAGGCTAGGGGAATTAGTATTAATGTTAAAATTTTCATAAAGTGCAATTTTTATGCCATGGGACCTTTAATGCAGGTCCCTGAACAACTCGATCTCATGAGTTTTCGTGCAGCCATCACGAAATACAGTTTAATCAAAATACGTGCTCCAGTCACAATTAAGGGCTTTTTTCGTGCTAGGACAACGCTTCACTTTTTCATGCTAGGACAACGTTACACTACCCAGTATTTTCATGCGCACTGCATTAAATCACCAGTATCTGCGCTAACTGGTGGCTCTTATGGTTAGGTTAAGGTTAGGGTTAGGTTAAGGTTAAGGTTAGGGTTAAGGTTAGGGTTAGGTTTAGGGTAGAGTTAAGGTTAAGGTTAAGGTTAGGTTAAGGTAAGGAATCAACTCATTATTTCTCTCCTACTGTCCAGGTAGTGAAGCATTGTCCTAGCATGAAAAAAAGCCCTAAATTGTGATCGAAGCACGTTTTTGATTAAATTGTATTTCGTAATGGCTGACCGGGCTCCCCTGAACAGCCTATTCCCCTGCACTGAGCACATACTGAACAATGGCAAACTTTGCACATTTTTAAACAATGCCACCCGAAATGCTTCATGTGAGGTACAGAGAAATGGATTTGGCAGTAACGTTAACATTACAGACTCATTCTGAGACTAGTTACTTTGCCTTCAAGCTATTAACTTCCACCTGATAAACTTATAGGCAAAGCGAGTGGACGTAGCTAGTTTCTGAAATCTCAGCTGATCTGTTTCCATTTTAGCTCCGAAACCAGTGTGGTCAAGAGCGGCCTCCTGTTGCTGGCTGTAGAAAAGGAAATGGAAATTGACAAGGAAGAGGTCCTCAAGATTTTTACTGAAATGGCCCACGATAGGAGGATTCTCCTTTAATGCTTTGAGTAAATTTGGAGCAAGGTAAATTAATAAATACCTAATTAATAAAGACATGGTATATTTTTTCCATTCTCAATACAGTCAATTTTTTTTTTTGGTGGGGGGGGCTTTTTCAGGTCAGAGCAATGGGCCCTTAAAATTCCTGTGCACGTCCCTGCTGGTCACCCCCCCTAAAGTCAATACTTTGTAGAGCTAACTTTTGCGGCAATTACAGCTGCAAGTCGCTTTGGATAAGTCTCTATGAGCTTGCCACATCTTGCCACTGGGATTTTTGCCAGCTCCTTCATGTTGGATGGTTTTCGCTTGTGAACAGCAATCTTCAAATCTGACCACAGATTCTCAATTGGATTGAGGTTTGGATTTTGACCAGGCCATTCCAACACATTTAAATATTTCCTCTTAAACCACTCAAGTGTTGTTTTAGCAGTATGCTTGGGGTCATTGTCCTGCTGGAAGGTGAACCTCCGTCCCAGTCTCAAATCACAGGCAGACTGACACAGGTTATTTAGTACCATCCATCTTTCCCTCGACTCTGACCAGTTTCCCAGTCCCTGCTGCAGAAAAACACCATGTTTCACTGTGGCAATGGTGTTCTTGAGGTGATGGGATGTGTTGGGTTTGCACCAGACATAGCATCTTCTTTGGTGGCCGAAAAGTTCAAATTTAGTCTAATCTGACCAGAGCACCTTCCTCCATACATTTGGGGAGTCGCCTACATGCCTTTTGGAAAACTCAAAACGTGCCGCCTTATTATTTATTTTTAAGTAATGGCTTTTTCCATTCTTCCATACAGCCCAGCTCTATGGAGTATACGGCTTATTGTGGTCCTATGGACAAATACTCCAGTCTCTGCTGTGGAACTCCTTTGGTTACCTTTGGTCTCTGTGCTGCCTCTCTGATTAATGCCCTCTTTGCCCGGTCTGTGAGTTTTGTTGGAGGCCCTCTCTTGGCAGGTTTGTTGTGGTACCATTCTTTCCATTTGAAGTTGATGGATTTCATGGTGCTCCAGGGGATCATCAAAGATTTGGATATTTTTTTATAACCCAACCCTGACTTGTACTTCTCAACTACTTTGTCCCTGACTTGTTTGGAGAGCTCCTTGGTCTTCATGGTGTGATGCCTCTAACTAAGTGGTGTTGCAGCCTCTGGGGCCTTTCAGAAAAGGTGTGTTTATACTGACAGATCATGTGACACTTAGATTGAACACAGGTGGACTTCATTTCACTAATTATGTGACTTTTAAAGGTAATTGGTTGCCCCAGAACTTTTTAGGGGCTTCGTAGCAAAGGGGGTTAATACATAAGCACATGCCAATTTACAGCTTTTTATTTTCTAAAATTCTTTTTAATATATATTTTTCTCATTTCACTTCACCAACTTAGACGATTTTGTGCAGACCCATCACATAAAATAAAATAAAAATTAAATCACAGGATGGAATGTAACAAAATAGGTGAAAAGCCAAGGGGGGTGAATACTTTTGCAAGGCACTGTACAATAGTGTGTAAAGTAGAGATTAAAGCTCCTTTCACACATGCATTTGCAATCCAGAACTTTTCCAGGCATTACGCAAAGAAGCTGCATGTGTGAACAAAATTATTGGGAATTATTTGGACCAGACATGAAATGGACGTTATACCTTTACACTGACGGCCCCCTAATACAAAGTCAGTAATCTGTAAACAGAACAGGTAATTTTCCAGAAAATTTAGAGCATGTTGATGACATTTCTTTGTGAATGGCATGATACAAAAAAAAAAAAACCATGAGGGCACAGAAGAAAGGTAATTTCCATGGAAACGGCAATGAAAATATCTAACTGGAAAGACAATGAAATTTGAGGACTTCAGTCTGTGAAGGCCAAAATCATCTGCTGAATTATTACATCACAGCCTGCCCCCTGCATGTTCTACCCAGGTGTCAGCTTTGATTTAAAACACACAATAGTAGGTAAGAACTAGTCTGACATGGACTTGGGGAATGGATCTGATTCTGTTTAGAAAAGGTGTGTGCAAAACATCATAAATAGGCTATATTTAAATGTTTGTCATATACACTTTTCTGAAAAATGTTATTGAAAATGACAGTGTTTGCTCAAGTGTTTCCCCTATTTGATTACAAACTGAAGAGAGCTTGCATCCAATAAACACAAGAATTCAAACCCCAACTCTGCATGATTATTTTTTAAAATCTGCTCTCAAGAATGCCAGTCTGGGGACAACTTATTAAATTTTTGGGGCTGTTTTTCATATCTGTAATATTTATACATAAATCTCTTGAAAAACGTTACTGCTCATTTCCTTGCTAATCTATTTTCTCATCAAGCTCCTATTTAACTTCCTGTACTGCTCGGAAGGTGTTTTCTTGAGATTTACTAAGACTTTGCCATGCATTTCTTATCTTGATCTGCAGTGTGATTTCATTATCTGCTTGTAGTGTGTATAAAATGAAAGACAGACACTTGTACATTTTTTTGACCATCCTCCAGTTGATAAAACACAATTATTTTCCTATCTCTTTAGTAAAGGAACATGAGCAGAGTTCCAAGGGAACAATTTTAAAGGCCCCTGAACACAGGAGACAAAAGGTCAACACTAGCTCTCCGGACCCAGTAATCCATTCTTACAAACAAAAATGCATTCAGTGTGTTCTGCAATATTTTGCTTGTATAAGAGAATGTATAGAGCAGGGGTGTCAAGCTCCGGTCCTGGAGGGCTGGTGTAGAGCACAGTTTGATGGTAGTTCTCCTCAAACACATTCACAAAACTTGACAATTAACTGGTGAGGTGATCCAGGTGTTTCTGAGCGGGTAAATCACCAAAACGTGCTGGACCACAACCCTCCAGGTCTGGAATTCGACATCCCTCGTATAGAACAATACACAGGATTAGTCACTGGGATAGACAGGCCTAAAACTGAACCCCAGATATAGCCTTAGCCTAGAATGTTCTGCTTGAGCTGATACTGACCATAGAATTTAGTATCTGAATCCAACTGTAGGCCAACAAATTAACATCACACCGCAATGTTGGGCACTTATTACTGTGATCATGTATTCTTCAACTTTTGATTAGATTCTACATAGAACATAGCAGATGTTTTTCAATAGAGTGACTTACAAAATGTGCAAACAACGAAAACAACTCATCCAAAGTTGGAGAAAATATGACAATTGATAACATGGGAGACCAGAGCTCTGTCATAGCTCTGTCATAAATAAATAAAAGAGCAGACATTAAGAAGGATACTGTACGAACCCTGCCATTGGATGTGATCACCATCAATAGTTTTCAGTATTGTTAATTACAGAAAAGACCTGTCAGTTATCATGGTCAGTTATATAATTGAATCCATGAGCACTGTCAGTCTTTTTATTATATTTTTCACACTTTCCTGCAGTGTACTTTTAAACCCACTTAAGATACACATTTTGTCACGATGGTGTTCTGGTGGTGGTTTTTTCCTGTTTTTGGTTCCTGTTTTCCTGGTTTGCCTGTTTTTGGTTCCTCTGTGCCCTGTTTTCCTGTTTTCCTGTGTCCTGGTT
>JBBPCX010000154.1:25089962-25110204 GCA_037974365.1 Hydrocynus forskahlii
CCATGTGTTTCGTGTCCTGTCTGTGTTCCCCCATTGGTTCTCCCAGTCCCTGTGTCTGTATAAAGTCTGTCTTGTCTTCCTGTTCGGGGTGCGGGCATTAACCACGGTATGCTCGGTGTTTGTTTGGTTTCTGTAAATAAAGTCACGGAAAAGAAAACCTCCGGCTCGACTATGACTCTCTGGAACTCGTGGGGCCACGGTGCTCTCCCGGGCTGGTCCGGGTGTTGGTCGGAGGAGGACGAAAAAATGCCGTTCACGGCGCCGCTACCGCGCTGCGGGGGGCCGTGGCGCGGCCGGCGCTGTAACACATTTGGACCCTAAGGACCTTGTTGTACATTTTTATTTTTATGTAGTTTGTACAATAGGAGAATAACATTCACCATATTATTGTTATGTATCGGTCAGTGGCCGGTAGAGGCTGCTACTGTTTTGGGTTTTATTTATTTTTGGGACTCTTATTTTTAAAAGGTGATATGTTTGTGCCTTGGGTCACTCTGTCAGCTGTCCTGTGTTCCACTTAAGTGTTGTGTTTGATGATTGGTTTATGTCTGAGTCAGTTATGTATTTAAGTTCTAAGAGTTCTTGGTTTAGTTGCTGGTCAACCCTCACCTTATCCCTCACGCTACCCGGTCCTCTTGTGTCCTCCATTTATGTAATGTTTGGTTTTCGGCCCTCGTGCCTTTTTGCTTTTGTATGTGTAGAGTCTGAGCCTCGCCTCACTCCCTGAGCACGCACGATGTGACAATTCTATGTTTTTTAATGAGGCAAGATTTAAACTGGAAGGAGTAACTGTGTTGCTGCTTGAGATGGTACTCCACTGTAAATACACATGGCCCTTTATAAAGGACATAAGTGACAGGTACTGCTACAGCAGTCATGAGCACATGACATGCATTTTTGGGTTTTGAGTCTATCACTTCTGTCATTTATCACTCACAATACAATTCAGTTCAATTCAATTTGATTTATGTAGCATTTTTTACAACCAGGTTGTCACAAAGCAACATAAAGGAAACATTCTTTAATTTATAATTTTTGACAAGAATCTTTGAAATCTGAAATTAAAGATGTAGGTGTGTGTGGTATTGGAACTCAGCCCTTAAAGGTGTTAGAGGCAGTTGGAAGTCAGACCTGGCATGAACAGTTAGTGTTTCCCCATGTCCTCTGGGTCAATGGAAACTCATGTGTAGAGTGGGTGAGAGTTGTTGGTATGACCTGAGCTGATCTGACAAAGGGAAGCTCTGAATTATTTTCACCCAGCATTGAGTGCCACCTCTAGCTATCCACGGCAATAGTGCTGAACACCAGCGATTCAGAACCCTGGACAGCTACTCAATATGGAATGCAAATGGCACTGTGCATTTTCAGTAGACATACAGTCATGTAAATACAGTCATGTAGATATATTTTTACAGATGTAAATATTATATTTGCTTATGTGATCTCTGACCCTGGCAGACATGGTTATCTATTAGAATAGATCAACTAATATAACTGGTGTTGATTCCCATTGTTTGTAAAACATAATATGCTAGCAATGTGCGAGTAGCAAAACTACAATGACTCAAGCTGTTTAAAAATCGATAGAAACAAATGATTATTACATCATAATTTACAATATTCCTCAAAGGCAACCCAACATTCTCCTTTAGGCTGGGACCTCAAACACAGTGCACAGTGCCATGAAATTTGAACCATAGAGCCAAGCCTAAAATCTCACTCTGCTCATTTTCAGGAGGCACCAGAAGTATGGTGCACTCTGACATAACCCTAGATAAGCATTAGCAAATCTAATTCATTACTTGTGGCCATCTGCAGCTGAGGTCTGGTTGCACAGTGTAGTTACCCCAACATTCAACACTTTTAACAATTGGCACACAAACAAGAACATGTATTCCAAATACTTTATATGTACCCTTTGTAGTGTTACATTTATGTTGAACTGTTGGTTCATGTTTGGGCTTGTCTACAAAACTCAATGTAACTATCAATTAACCAAGATGTATGGTCATGGCGATCATATGGGGCAGTGATTTTAATATCTACCTCTTATTTGGAATGAATATACTGATGTTTTCCTGTCATGAGAAATGTTGTATTAAGCCACTTGTAGGTTGCTCATGGAAAATAAATTATGGTCATTATGGTCTATATTTGTGTTCCACATTGTGATCCACATCTAGTCCACATTTGCAGT
This sequence comes from Hydrocynus forskahlii, assembly GCA_037974365.1. Classification (NCBI taxonomy): domain Eukaryota; kingdom Metazoa; phylum Chordata; class Actinopteri; order Characiformes; family Alestidae; genus Hydrocynus; species Hydrocynus forskahlii. Next base: position 25,092,160 of record JBBPCX010000154.1, read on the forward strand.
TCATAAGTATCATGGTATACATTATTATAAGTAACATTATAGTATGTGCAGTCTTATTTTGTGGAAAGGAAAACCATCTATTATATTTTTCTGGAGAATATAAGTTAAATGTAAATATAGTTGATTACACAATTAAATACTATAGCTATATAATTACATGTACATATTTATGTAAATGTAACATCATATAAATGTAAAAACTGTATACCAAAACATCAGTAAACACTTTGGATTTCTAAGAGTTATAAACGTATTACGTGTTTGATACAAAGGCTGAACCTGTTTGGTAGAAGAACTCAGGATTGTAGTTAGCTTGCAAATACCTGCAATCAGATTTTCTCAGATTTCTCTGACTGTTTTTCTTTTCCCATTTTCTTTCTTCATTGCCTCTCTGTTTCTTACTCTCTCTCTCACTTACTTGCTTGCTTTCTCTGCATAGAGGTCACACATTTTCCACCATTTCTGAGTTAAGCTTTTTAGAAGGAAGAGTGGTTGTGTGGATATGTTAATTTACCAAGGCAATTAATGATTAACACCCAGAAGACATTTAACTTTCCCCTGCCTATTAATTATGTACTTTGTACATATGAGAATATCCTCTTATCCTTAAGAAAATGCACTAATGAGTACCTAAATATATCAGTACTTTTTTGGTATAAAGAGCCTTAAACAGGACAAGTGCTGCAAACAAAATATTTGAAAGGATTTTTCGATTTAGCTCCACCCCTTCTCTCATTTCTAGGGAAGGTACCTTCTTGTTATCTTTTTCTTCTTCTTTCTCTTCTTCTTCTTCTTCTTTTCCCTCTTCTTCTTCTTTGTCTTTTTCTTCATGCTGCTTTGTAAAAAGCTATTCATAAACAGCAGAAGAGGGTTCAGTGATTTTCAAATAGACATAGTGGTAAACATGAAGAAACTAAAGTAACAACTATAGGTGTGGCAAGGCCCAGGCGACAGGACAGCATGAGTAAAACAATTGCAAGCTGGATTAAAAACACAGAACACTGTACTATACACAGACACTTAAATGGTAGAAGGGTGACGGCTTTCCTCAGGCTATGGATGTATGATGCAATACACATGACACAAGGTGAAATAATCGACAGCAGTTCTGCGAATAGTAAAGGGTTTAACTACAGGGTATGTTGAGACATAGGGCTGATGCAAAGCACTTCAAAGCATATTCCATGATCGCAAATGCATTAATATATAAAAAGGACAATGATCAAAGATTAAGTTGTAGACCCAGAATTGTAATTTTGTCTTTATTCATCATAGGAAACAATTCTAAACATTGAATGTGTACTAGAAAAAAACATCATAGTGTACTAGAAAAAAAATCATCGTGTACTAGAAAAAAACATCATAGCATACTGTATGTAGCACATACAGTATGTTGGATGAACAGAGTTAATGGTTTGGATCTTTGGCAATATTTTCTTATCTTAAAAAACACTTAAATAGTTTTAAACTACACCCTAATATAGTTTTAAGAGCTCTTTTGTAAAGTCAATGGTTCTATATACTTGTTAATGTTTTTTTTTTTTGCAGCTTTTGTAAAATGTCTCTGGAATTTTTGTTTTGGTTTCACACACACTTTCATTTCTGTTCCTCTGTACAAATAACACAATATCTAGTAATTATTGTGTGCAAGTTTTTTTTTTCCATTGTACTACATTTTCTCCCTGTTTAAATAAAGTGCATGAAAATGAGAGCCCGAATATGCCAGCACAAATTGTGCTTCAATTTCATTGCACTCAGTTTAAAATATTTTCACCAGACTGGAGCCTGCAGTAGGTTAATTCAGCTAACAGCTGCTAACAGTGTCAGAAAACTAATGCTTTTTCAAAGTCCATGAATTAGAATTAAAACCATATCCAGATTTGAATTTTAGAATGTCACACCTGCTGTAATAATGCAAGCGTAGGGGGTGGTTGGAATGAAAAGGGACATCCTTTGAAGTAAATTAAATATTTTAAATTGAGTTAAGGAAGCCAGTAGTGCCTAATGATGAATATGTTATATCTGAAGAATGGTCTAATTACCAAAACATGTATAAATACATATAAACAGATATGTAAGTGGCCACAAAGACCAAAGGCTGCATCGTCTTATTGCTCATGTATGCATGACTTTTTCATCAATTTCCTTCACACTTTTTTAATTCCCCGTGCTTTAAGTACACACACTGCGTATATATTTAAAGTGAAATGCATCTAGTCACCTGTTTTTTAAAAGAAACTTGTAAAGTGATGTGGAAGGTATGTTATTCTACCATCCAGATGTCAAGTGAGAAACTAAATAGTTTTGTATTCTTTGGTTGCCTATTTTATGAAATGTGACACTAGTCTTTTGTGAGAGAATCCGTTAAATATTCATTTTCCTCATTATGAAGTTGCTTCTCGTGCATTCCACATTGAGCGGTCTGCACTGAATCAGTGATAATGGCAGATGAATGCTCATGAAAATGATTTATATGCCAGGGTTCCTGCTTCCGCTTGGGTGACATTGACAAATTCCTTCTCCTTCAGTGTATTTATTTATTTATTTTCCTCCCATCTTCCACCTACATACATGAGCTAGGTAGCAGGGCAATTGTTCCAAAAATCTTCTTAAAAATAACCAGATGGCAGAAGTAGGTTAGTATTCCTTATGGAATTGCTAGCATTATGCTGTGGACCTCCAAGAAGAAATTTGGTTTACTGTTCCAACTGCAGCAGCAGGTGCCAAAGCTATTGAGAGAGCCTTCGTGACTTGGTGCCTGGTCAAAGTTCACGTTTATTTAACTTGAAGCTCTTGATTCGCCTTCTAGGTAGTGTGCCTTGAAGATGCGCCAGCCACCCGTGCTCTGTGACTGAGGGGTTATGCTTACGCAACCTCACATATATCACTGTTTATCTTCTTTGATATAGCGAAGGGAGTGCAAACAGTGGGAATGGAGTCAGCCTGACAATGTAGAGGTTGTGAAAATGGCTCAGTGTGATTAAAATATGTGAAGCACATTACGCTATGAAGGCTGGAGGATGCTTGATTGAATAAATTGGATTATTTGTTGGCAGTAGTGTTGCCAAATGAATACAGCTAGAGCATGCTTTGCTCCCCGATAGCTTTCTTGAAGCTTTTGTTTTAAATAACAAATTACATACATACATACATTTTTTGTGCCAGAATGTACATAGGGATGAAAAGGCAATTGCTCTGTTGTGACAGACCAATAAGGATCATTAGGCTGCTGCAAGTTAAATGACTGTTTACTGTTTGTGAATTACACCAATCAGCCATAACATGCCTAACGTTGTGTAGGTCCACCTTGTGCTGTCAAAACAGCTCTGACCCATTAATGCATGGATTCCACCAGACATCTGAAGATGTGGTGTGGTATTTTTCACCAATACATTAACAGCAGAGCCTTTAAGAGGTGAGAAATCCTAGTTTGTCCAGCACATTCCACAGATGTATGACTGAGATCTGTATAATTTAGAGGCCAAGTCAACACCTTTGTCCTCAATGGTCCTCAAGTTATTCCTGAACAACTTTTGCACTGGAATGATTTTGTTGAACAATACCACTGTCATTAGGGAATATCATTGCTATGAGAGGCTGTACTTCATATGCAAAAATGAATAGGTAGGTCTTGTCAAAGCAACATCCACCTGAATTCCAGGATACAAGTTTCCCAGTAGAACACTCACCAGAGCCTCATGTTTCCTTCACCTGCTTGCCGTCTTCCCATATAGCATCCTGTTGCCATCTCTACCCCAGGTAAGTGACACACACACGCCTTCCGAGTGATGTAATAGAAAAAGTGATTCATCAGACCAGTCCACCTTCCTCTTTGCTCCATGGTCAAGTTCTGATGCTCACATGCCGTTTGAGGTCTCTTTGGATGGAGAATTGCAAGGGTCAGCACTCTGACCATGTAATAAAATAGTTCTGGTGCTGACACTATGTTACCACTATTCAAATCACAAAATCACTCATTCAAGAAAGGGGATGGTTTTATTCCAACATACTGATGACTGACGTATCAGAAAATTCAGTCAGTTTACAGTTGAAACTGTATAGATAGATACACTGGTTAAGTCATGAGGCTATGGGGTCTGCCCTCACCAGTTAAATAAATGATACATTTAGACATTTCAGTAGTATAATCAAATCATAAACATTACAATCTTTAAAAGTAATGTTAACAATAACATTACATTCTTTAAAGATCATTTTAATTATTTGAGTTCTGAAGGTTGTTTAACAAATGTGAATTCCTTTGACATAGATTGCGGCATCAACAAGTAATAGACTGAAATCAAAACAACTTGGTGAAAATAAATTAAACCATTATTAATACAATCTATTCTAAAACACAACTAAAAGAATCAAATGAACATGAGTATGTTTACAGTTATACTGTACATGAAAGAGCAACTGAATGAATGATGTGGTGACTGTGCTGTGCATGTTCGAGTGTATGCATTTGTGTGCATCAGCTTGAATGAGAGAGAGGGAGAAAGAGTGAGAGGTAGAGCATTCTTTGGCACATGCATGGTAGAGAGGAGGAGTTTTCGTTCCTTATTGGAAAAGGGAGGAAAAAATAGCAAATTTAAATTGTACAGATGGCACTCGACAGTGTTCTGTGAAGGTGGCATGGCAACGATTTCTCAACATAGCACTTGAAATGAATTCAACCTTATGATAAGACAAATGGTCTTTAGCCATATAGATGCGAAGTTTAATAATTCTCAGGAGTGCTGACATATTACTATGATGTTAGTAAAAAGAGAGATCAAATGCAAAGATAAAGATCTATCAGTGTACACCTAAATCTGAGTTTAGATTCTTCAACCACAGTTTAGAACATAAACATGAACAAATTTACAAAGTTTAACTTTTAAAGCCTTTTTTTTCTGAAGCTGTGCTACAGTATGTAAAAGTTCAAACTCATGTGATTAATTTTTTTTTTTTACAAATATCTAAAGTTAAGTCCGCCATCCTCCCAAAGTTTCTGTGGAAGTCTACTGGGAAAATGAAGTTTCCTGTAGTTTCAAATGAAGGACTTGATCACAAAAATGCTTGTTGCAAGCCTAAATTTGTTGATGGCTTGTTACGATGCTTGTGTTTAAGTTAACATTTAGCCTAATTACTGAAACTGGAGCAAAGAAGGTGAGTTTCTTTGTCCTCTCACAACAAAAGATGGTGGCCGAGAGATATGTGGTTGTGACCTGCTTTTTATAACCTTTAGGGCAGACTCTGCCACCCCCCACCCCCGCCCCAGAACCAGACTCCACTCTCATATTTGATGGTATGCTTGCATTGTGCATTTCTGGTAGTGTTGCCACCTGTTGGATGGCATAGGTACCTACAATGGTTTAAATACAACATTTTATTTTTTGGCAAAGACAACATCCAATTCAGTGTATCATCCACCTTGTGATGTACAGAACCAGGCTTACAGGCACATATGCTCAGGCAAGCGTGCAGGTGCGGTCGTGCAGAGCCACACACATGAGCGCTAATGGAATAGCTTGTGTAGACAGGAGGTGTGAAGCCCTGTCCGCTACCTGCTGATGAAGAAATCAAGTGGAGGCAAACCCTGCTAGCACAAGCTGCCTGCTGCAGAGCCTTGCTGTGCATGGGCTGTTCTACAGTGAGTAGGCACCCCATCCAGACATCTGATTACAAATATGTTTCATTTATAACAGAAGCAACAAACGTCTTGAGAAGTCTTGAGTAGAGAGTACATGTTTACATGCAGAATATGCTGATGTTTGTTTAAAGCTAGAGTTACGTGTCCAACTGTACATATTATGTACGCTACATTACCGTGTACAAAGCAACTATTGTTCTGAACAGAGCTTTTTTAAAATTACATATGGTAGTAACAAAACCATCAGTGAACCTGCATATGTTTCCTGAGTGTTTACAAAACAATTTTATGCAAGCAACACTATTTAACTGACACTGAGATGAGAGTGAGCAAATGAATGAGCAGTCATCTGAATGAGTGGCAAATGAGTGAGGTTTGCAGGTTGTAATCTGTAATCTCCACACTTTTTATGCTCCAATTCTTGATTGGCTCGGTGACAGTATTCTTGAAATGATGATTGACAGCCCACTCCTCCAGAGACAGTGAGGTGGATAGAGAGAACAAGCAGAGGAGAGAAGAGAGATACACTAACACAGGCGTAGATGCATGTAACATTAACTACTTAATTATGTAGAAATTTGGGAAAATTGATGGAGTTCCCCTTCAAGGTCTATATGTCTAAAAGTGTGCCATGGGACATACTTATGTAATATGCTGTGCTTCCAAATGATGGACTTGCAGTCCTTAGTTCCTCATGCCATAGGAAATCACATTTGTCATTTTGGTCAGAGTAGGCAATTTTTCTGCACAACTGGCTGGCCACCACGGTGGAATAAAGATTCTCGAGAATAAAGATTCTCAGATAATTATGTTTATAACCTGAATTGTGCCACTGTAGGTCAACAAATTAGCTCTCTGAAACAAGGACTGCAAGTGTACCATTTGTGCATAATTTGAACTACTTGGCAACAGGGATGCTGCAGTTTTACAGATATAATGCACATTATGTGCTGTTGCCTTTTACACTGAAAATGAGTGTTGGGTGATGCATTACCCAGTACTGACATACACTTACAATACACTTTATTAGAAACACCTGCCTGGTACTTCCCCCAACTGGCCACTATCCAAACTATCCAGCCAAGAACAGGTCTGTGGTCAGAAACAAGACCTAGAGGATGGTTAATTTGTCATGGGCAACAGATGGGCCACATCCTCTAAGGTGGATTCAGTACTAAGTGTAAGCAGTGCTATTATCTGTTTTACTTTTGCCATTATACACTCACCAGAAGAAACAGTGTGTACAGTGAATTGGTTCTGGACTTTGCTCTTTCCTATTGACAGCCATATGCAACACTGAGCTGACTTCATCATCCATAGAATTTCACCCTCTAACAGTGCAGGACAAAGGTGAGGTGGAGAGGAAAGAGAAGTTGAGGACAGCAAAAGAGAAAGAGAGGGAGATATTGGCTGTGGGGCTGCAGACATGAATCCCCAGCCTTTCTTAATTATATTGTGCAGCACAACGTGAAAAGGTGTCAGATGCCCACAGAAGCGGATCTGTACTAATGAATGAAAACAGATGGGAAGGACTGTGAACAGAGAGAGTGCCAAGAAATCTGGGAGGTGTAGCGCAAGAGAGAGAATGAGAGCAAGAGACAGAGACATAGAAAGAGAGAGCGAGAGAGAGAGAGAGAGAAAGGGAGGATGGGGGAATTGTAGTGTGCTTGGCTGAAGGGGTCTCTACTGATTAAAGAAACCATGACAGGTCCCTAGGCCCCAGGTTTTTTTGCTTTTTTGAGGGATGGCAGGACAAAGATGGATTCCAGGTCACCACCACATACGTACACTGTGAGGAAGAGTGTGTGCACATTGTAAATCTGTATGTATACATGCATGTCCGTTTAAACATGTATATTTTAAGTGTGAGAAAAAAAATAGAAGACATGGTATGATGTGTGCATAAAATTTGGAAGCAAAACTGACACTGGCAAAATAAATTTTAAAAATAATAATAAATTGAATTAGATTAAATTAAAGAAATGGGAACAAATGTTTTATTGTGACAGGCTGCAAAGTATTCAGCATCACCAGTATACTAATCACCAGCCTGATCACCTGTAATCATCTTTCTTTACCGGTTCAGGCTTTAAATTAGATGTGCTTTGTTATGCTTGAATAATTCGTATATGGGTCATTGTGTGGTTTAACAAGCAAAAAACATTCCTCTGAAACTGGTCAAGTTCAGAGACTAGACTGAAAATTAAAACCTTTGAAAGTCCTTCAGGAAGAATGGAGAACTGTTCCTTGAGACTACATTAAAAATAGAAGAAAGTCCAACCCCTCGAAAGGGGTGACTCAAGAATCTTGCCTTGTGTGTGTAATTATTTATAATATATGAGCAAATATATGAAACAACAATATAACTCTGTGATGTATTTACTGGTACAGATGGATTACAGTAGTTCATTCATTCATTCAATTTCTGTAACTGCTTAATCCTTACTAGGGTTGTGGGTATCCAGAACCTATCCTTGGGCCTATGGGTGTGAGACAAGGATTCACCCTGGGCTGGGAGCCAGCCCACTGCAGGGTGCACACACACACTATTTGCTCACACACTCACACCTACGGTCAAATTAGAATTCCCAATTCACCTGACGCTTATGTCTTTAGACATGTGGGAGAAACCAGAGATAAACCCATGCCACCACAAGGAGAACAGTAGTTCAGCTTATGTATATTCTCATGATTTCAGTTTTTTAAGTTTGTTTTTTTATGGTGTATCCTTAAAAAATTGAAGTTAGTAACAATATGAGTGAAAATTGAAGTTAGTAAATATGTTTTCATAGTTAAGCAACACTACATTAATCCAGCTGTAATAGTCACCAGCATACATCACCAGTACTGCATGCTTTGTGGGGGAAGTTTGAGCATGATTTGTGGGAAAAATAAATTAATAAAGTTCAAGATGAATATAAAAAGACACATTTACAATACTTTTATTGTTATTACACTTGCTCCTGAGCAAGGCATGTAAGAAATGTTTGCTTGTTTAATTAAAAATGTGCTGAAATTAATGAGCATAAACAATTCATTAATTTAAACCAGTTTTTCAGTAGTGCAGTGGGGAAATGCAATGTCGAGTGAAAACTGTGCCAACCAACCCCGGTCACGCCTACAAAGAGGGAAAGAAATAGAGCAAAGAATCCACACAAGAGGTCAATAGAAGCGAGAACATTTTCTGTTATGTGATAGCTGCAATGTTATTGGGCTGATGTCACCATTCCCCAGTTTTCATCAAACCTATCAGAATCTTTCAGTAAGACAGTACCTTTCAAAGGTCTACAGTCAGTTGTCTTGTTAATCATTTTTGATATCTTTAATAAAATAGTTGACGTTTTATGTAGTATTTTGGATTTGGAGGAGGAAGCCATAAAATTATGATGTAATTATCTATTTATCATAATTTTAAGCCAGCTATTTGCCTCAAGATTTGATTGACTCTTCATCTAGAGTGAGAGACAATAAGCCAGGTGCTTCTTAGATGTTGCTTAGTTGGAGTATGGTGATGTATTGTACCTCAGCTCACCTCCTGGTATTCAGTGGGGTTTAAATTAAAGGACTGGTATGGTATGATCAAAAACCTTATTCTCTGGCCACCATTCTTTATGTTACATTGTCCTGCTGAAAGACTGAACTATGACCATTTTATGTCATTAACATTTCCTGGTATGTTCCTTGTTAGGATACATGTGTTCTAACAAGGAAAAACAGATCAAAAACATCACAGATTAAATACCATGCTTGACACTGGTGATTAGGTTCTTTTCTGTATAATACAGCTTTGTTCTGGCATGGTTTCTGAATACTTTATTGATGTGGAGGTGGCATCTAGCTGTACCATGGCTGTGTTTGCACGGCAGTGTTTTTGGCTTCCTAACACAGGAGCATTTGACTTACAGACATGGTAGACACCCCAAAATATAGACTTACCTTCTATGACTACTGCTGTAGGTTCAGAAAAAAACGACTGATCATAGGTTCAGAAAAAGCAGAGATGCTTGGTTTTCATCTAACACTACACACTATCTAATTTTCAGTATTATTATTTATTTCTAATGCAAAAAAACATATTTGTTTGGTTCTCTAGTTAGTTTAACTGCTGATAATCCTGAATGTACTGAACTGAAACCAAGGACTGACACAGACAGGCTTCAGCACATGAGGGAGGCGGAGGAAAGGCTGGAGTTACAGCTGGTAACAGCTGGCAGTGTTTCAAAAAGCAAGAGTGAGTTCATTCCAAATTCACTCCCTCAGCTCAAAGTGAAATTCATCAGCTAAACTAATGAATATATAAACAGATAAACTACTAATAAATTATACTCTGCCTTATCTTTCCATTATCATTGATTTCAAGACTCAGCTGATAAGAAACATCCAAGTCAATCTGAAAAGTGATTTCAAAGGTTATTATCAGAGGAAAACATTCCAAGGCCTATATTGCTGTCTATGAGTTTTAGAACTGTTTAAAATAATAAAATACGGCTGCTTTATGGAAATCATTCTGTTCTTTCCATAATCATTATTCTTTCCACAATCACAATTAAAGCCTTTACATTTTTTGTATTTCTAGGTCACAGACTCTCAAATGGTTTATAAAAAGACATCTAAACTGTCAACCTGTTTGACTTTAAGGGCAGGCATCACTTAGGAGATGCTGAATAAGCTTTTGACCAAAAAATGATTTAAATTCATGAAGATATCACCATTCATCTACTATTTACATCTCAAAAGACATGTTTATATATATCTCATGTATATTCCTCATGTACAAAATACGAAAAACATCTGCAAAATTTGGTTCTAAGCGTTAAACATGATCCATGTGATGATTCTGCCTTTGGAATGATACACAAAAGCATATATGTCAATACAATGACTGAGAAATGCAGAGAAGGAAAGGCATGTACAGGGAGAGAAAACAGAGGGGAGGGGCTAAACAATTGCTGAGGGAGGAGGAGAAAGCCCAGGCCGTCAGTGAGATGAATTAGCTTTAGCTGAGTGAGTGCGGGGATTAAGGTGCCCAGAGAAATGGACTCCTGTTTAGACTAGGATATAGTATTTAAACAGCATGGTTCTCCCTGGCCACACACACACACACACACACACACACACACACACACACACACACACAAAGCTGCTATTGATTCTAAGGATTTGCCTGCAGGGCCTGCAGGCACGTTCTGCTTCATCCTCCACCCTTGCCCATCTTTGTATGTCACACACACACAAATACACACACACACACACACACACGTGCGCACACAAAGGATGTGACACAGTAGTAGGTCACGGCATCCTGGGGAATGGTTGGTAAAGAATGGGGCTCAGCTAGGGAAAGAGGGTGATTACCAAAGAGGCTGAAGGGGAGTGTTGGGGAAAGACAAAAAGGATGGGCAATCTTTACCTGCGTGTTGTGCCAATCAGCGGGTAATTGAGGCAATCTCAGGCTAATGCCACCCCAGGTCATCAGGGAGAACACTAGAGTTGAATGGACCATTTCATCCAGAGTGAGGATTCCGTTTCAGCTCATCAGACCCACAGAGACTGAGCTGTACGGCATCACTCAGGGGAGACACGCTGAAGGAGAGGAGTCAGGAGGAGAGAAGGGGAAAAGGAAGAGAAGGAAGGTGAAGATTGAAGATTTGTGATATTAACTAATGCTGAAACTGTGACTATTATACTTAATATGGCTTAATGTGGGACATATTAATAGAGGCAAAATGTTGTTTTTACTTTTAATACGATGATTGTCCAACTCAAGGTTGTTCTCCCTACCATAGTGTATAGTCACTTGGCTCATGGACTAATCAAACTCTACAACCACAGAGCCATGGCTTGTGCCTCAGTCAAACTTTGCTATCATGAAGCAGTGTTCTAGTGTGAGGACATATCATGTCATACCACACAGCCTGCTTTGTGTTGAACTCATTTCTGTCAGCTCATTTCATTTTGGCCATAATGTAACTTCAAACCAGGAAACCTATAAGTATACCAGGCTATACTTATAATTCAGTTTGTACCACTACAATCACATGATGTGTTCTAATTAACAAAATGTATATAAAAAAGAGAGCAATAGCTTTATTTGTGAACCCATGCTAGCTTCTTACCTTCTGGTCTAAAATACGTTAGCTAGTATCATAAATAATACCTTGTGGTCAGGCTTACCTTTAATGAAGAACGTTCACTGATCGTTCATGCTCATATAAAAGCTATACAAAATTTCTATATTTATTAGACCTTAAAAATCCACACAGGTAGCCTATTGTTTTGGCTATCTTTGAATTAAATCTAAGTGAAAGGGCATGCCGGTCATACTTACATTAAAAGTTCATCACATCCAAGTAGAAGGGCACTGGCAGCAATCTGTACCTGGTGCCATCTATATACAGATCAAATCGCCATTCTGAAGTGTTCAGTCATGTGAGTCATACATTTTCAACTGACTTTGTGGAGTTCTGTCTTCTAGCATCTGTTAGAGCTTCATCATCACCCAAAGGTCTTTTGCACAACAGGAATGACAGGAAAGCAAAGAAATTTGGCATTAATCAGAGCGGCGAGGGAGGCGTCTGGCCTCTTTGGGCTGCTGCAATGAAGCAGGGAGACTCCATAGATCCCATTTTGTGGTTAATTTGTTCAGCTCATTAAATATTGAGCAAGTGGCAGATTTGTGTGATTGCCAATAAAATGGGCTCCTTTGGACTGTGAAAAGCCCGGAAGCATGCAAAATGCCACACAGCCTTCCTATATGCTCACTAACTCTCTCTCCCACTCTCCCTCTTACTCACAAACACTCATGCACACAAACTTGTACAGATGTCTATTAACACCCATCTTTTAACTGGCCCTTTTAAACAAGCTGACAACTTGAGATGTTTTACACTTAAATAGTTTACTGCCCCCTGTTTATATCACTAGAAATATCAGAGCAGAACACGGATTTATAGTAATGTGCAGTACTAATTCTGCTCTGTTGAATTAATATTTTGCAAGTAGCTACTTGCTTGTGTTACATGCTAGAATATTTAGCAACTGAGATATTTTACACTGTGCACTGTGCTAGTTCTATTGGTGAGTATGGGTCATGACTTATTTTGTGCCTTATATGGTATATGGTTGCTGATGAGGATGGAAATGGAAAGTAATTTATAGGAAGTTAAGTTAGACAGGAAGGAGAAAAACCTTGGTTGGTTCCCCTGCCAAACTTAGTCAAGTCAAGTCAAGTAGGTTTTTATTTCTACCATATATACCCAGTACATAGTAAAATGACCACAAGTGCAAACAGGACAAAGAGCTAGAAAAACAACACAAGGGCAACAATACAACTAAACGAGACAAGACAAGACAACATCCAGTGCAGCAGCTACAGTGAGAATAAATACAGTGTTTTGACCAGTACTGTATTCTAGCAGTATTATTAGTATTTCATGTCTCCATTTTGATGTAAAAAGTTTGATGGAGTGTAAAACATCAAGGGAGGAAGCAGAGAATAACATCCTTTTGCTGAAGTCCTTAGATGTACACTGCATTTATAGACACACCAACAATGCTCCATAAGCCTTTGAAATCTAGCAGCATTGCCTATGACCAACCCAACAGTGTATAATAGCCCTATGACAACTAGATGGCAAGAAATTTCTGTATGCATCTTTTGTGTAAGGTCTGTAATTAAATACATCTATCATATCAGATATGGTGGTATCAGTTGGCTGGACCTTTCTACTCACCTGTCAGTGGGTCTGAATTTGAGATTTATTAGACCTTAAAAACTAATAATGCCTCTGAATTCACTAATGCAACTAAAAATACTGTATACTTTCATGCAGTAAGCATCTGTAGCCTTCAATGGCAATTGCTTCATAATAGTGCTGTTCAGCAGTGGACCTTTCTACTTTTGGTCCTTTATGGAAATACAAGGTCGACATGGATTAGAGCTCAGCGTGACAGAGCAGCATTTGTTTGCTGCGTTTGGTATTGGACTGTACGGCACTCAACACGATGCAATTTTCTCCTGCAGTGAGACACAACACTGGGGGAAGAAGGGACAGGTAGGAGGGAGCAATATCGTCCCCCTTCTCTCCTGCTGTGGACTCTCACTGGGAGCGATAAATCTGGGGAAAATGGAGGTTGAGACAGAATTGACGAAGTTTGTTGTAATGCTTTAATCTTGAACTTTTATCTACACCCAGATATATTACAAAAACATTTCACCCGAACTCAGCTATCCCAGCTTAACTTTAGACCAACAAAGCCTCACCTCAATGTAGATGGACAAAATTTAGTCCCAACCTAACTGTGGATCAAAATTCTGTTTGAAACCAATTTTGTCTAAGCAAAACTTTGCATATCTGGCTAAGAAAATTCTGTCCAAACTGACCGCAGTACAAAACTCTGACCAATTTTATTAAAACTTGGGCTGGACAAGTTAACGTGTCATTATCGAATGAACACATTATTTACTTTTAATTATTTTAGCGCATATTAAAGTTTTTTTATTGCAATTATTTTGAAAGTTCGACCACTACACCTGACCGTAGCGCTCTGTGTCTCAGCCCGAGAGAGGAAAAATGTTTATAATGGTTCCGGGGCCCATGCTCTGGACTCTGAAGGTAACTTGTTTTTCTATAACAAATTAGATAGCTTTACTTTTGTATTTTGTTTGATTACATTAATGTTTCATTTGAGATTTACAAGAAATGTGTTAAAAGGCACCTTATTTGTTTGTAAACCATATTTTACTGTAAACCTTCAAACCAACATTCTTTCCCTTCATGATGCTTTTCCATTTACAGTTTTTTTTTTTTTAAACAATCAAGACCATCAATAATTATTATTGGGTGGGTAAACCTTTTCAGTGGGTAGTTCTTGAGAGAACAAACAAATGCTTTAGAGCCTTAAATAACTTTCACATAATATACAAACTGGTGAAAAAAACGTATTGTTCTAGAATATTTACTTTATGTGAATGTTTTGTGCACTCACAAATTGTTTTTTTCAAACCTGGTTCTAAGAGACCAAAGCCAGAAAGTGGTCCTTTAATGGTATAAATGCTCAAAGAACACTTTTTGGCATCTTTTTTTAAAGCGTCTCGATTAACTTTTTTGCAGAGTTATAAGGCTCTCCCATCCTTGCTGATAACAATTTAAATGACTCTAGCAAACCAGATTAAGGACTGATTAAAGTCATAAATGTAGAGTAGACGAATAAAATAGAAAAAATAAGGTGGAATAAATGAAGGCCAAAATCCATGAAATGCGGCGGATGAGTTATGAGGAACTATAATGTGAAATTTGAGCATGACTTGAGCTTGAAAAATCATGCATAGTGAAAAGTCAGACCAAATATTTCAAGCTCTAAATTGTTGTCAGAATTTCACAGAGTAAGACTTTACTCTGGGAAAAAGCACACTTACAAGAACTTGATTGGAGTATGCTGGTGTCACCTAGACCTCTTGGGCAAAACTCCAGGCTACGGCACAGCCTCTGGAGTTGTTGCCTCTGTTCATCTCTATCCTGGCCTGCCCTGCAGTATCAGTAATTGCAATCTCCTGCACCACTCAATGGCTTCTTTCTCTTTTATATCTCCTTTAGTTAAGACATTGAGCCACAATTGCTGCAGTCACCACCGGCATCATCTACCTATGGCCATTCTTTATTCTCTAGCTCTCGCTTTATCACATCCATGTCCCACTTCCTATTTTGACACCAGAAAATGAGAAATAGTCATTTTCTCATACTGTTTATATGTATTGGCTGATGTAGAAGAATAAGATCTCTAATGATTGGGCTTGCACTGTTTTTACACCTCTTTTTATTTCACCATCTACCCTTGTTATTGTCTTTTGTTTTGAATGGACCCTATTTTACAACTCAAATGTAATTGCCACTCCATTGAAGCTCTTTACAGCTATTTTCCTGCAGAGTGCAGAAAATTGTACTAGCTGTTTGGAATTCTCTGACTTTTGAACAGGGGTATATGGCCTGGATAAGATCAATATCACTGACTACAGTGATGTCTGAAAACTGCTTTTGAGGAAGATACAGGAAGATCATTGTGTGATCACAGTAAGCCTTTGTTTTCTCCAAAATAAATAAATAAATAAATAACCTGAGACCAAAACTGTGTCTGTCAAAGCTTTTTCATGGTAAACCCTTTTAATGCGCAAATGCAATGTGTTTTCAGAATAAAAAAATGATAAAACCCTAATGATTTTCCATAATGATAATTTCAGAAATCAAATTAGGCATTAAAGATGCAATTAAAGGTATATTTAAGTTTGTTCCCTGCATAGGATGTGTGCTTTCTAAAACAACAACATTTTTGGCAGGAGCTGGTCAGTCATTTGCATACAACTGGATGTAATTAAAATAAATGTTACTAAATGTAAATTTTTGCATTACGTATTATTCAATGTAATTATAGGGCTTCATACATTTTAGACAATTTCTGCTGGTCCATTAATTTTCTGTTTACTCAGTGTTAACAGTGTACACAATGTTGCCGAACATAATATTTTCTTATGTCTGCAATGATACATGGTACTTTGTTAGAAAACTACAATATTCTATATAAAGAAATGTCTCATAATTTTTTCAAGTAATGTTACTCATATTTTTGTATGAAGCACTGAGGTGCAAAGGTTCATTCAACAATTCACTTCATACATTCCCTTCTTATGTTTCTCCAAGATGGCAGCAGCCTGTCTAGGAACAAACATTTGGTGCAAAAGCGTAGTTGTAGTTTAATTTCACACAACAGATTTGGACACATGCACATCAGACCCTGCTACAACTAAGATATCTAAAAGAAAATAACATCAAGGATGGATTTAGTGCAGGGACCAGGCTCATTGCCTGACGCCGCTGGCTGGGGCAGGGGACATTGCAAGCAACGTGTGAGGAAGCAGGTGGGGATCCATGCTAGGTTAAAAGCTAATGCAAGCCAGCCAGATTTCCCGTTCATCCTACTCAACAATGTTTGCTCCCTGGTCAATAAACTGGACTACATTTGGCTAGAGCGTGAGTTTAGAGACTGCTGTGTTTTTGCTTTTAAGGAGACCTGGCTCAGCGACAGCATTTTGGAGTACAGTCTCATTTTTGCCAACATTTACACTACTGCAGGAGTCTGTAATTGTTAGATACACACAATTTTATTTACCACAGGAATATATCACCATGTTCATAGTGGCGGTGTACATGCCATGCTAATAATCCACTGTCCAAACTTTATGGAGCCATCAGTGAGCTACAAAACTCACATCCAGACAGACTGTTTATTGTTGCTGGAGATTTCAACTATGTCAATATCGAGCCAGTTCTCCCTAAAATCTATCAGTACGTAAACTTTGCTGCGAATGGAGACGAACATGCTGGACACAAACAGCGATGGTGCATACCACTTGGAGGAACATTGTTTTGATTCTCTGTGTACTGTGTATGTGGTTGAAATTAAAATAAAATCTAACTGGCTTGACTTGATTCCATGTCTTTCTTGGCCTTCAGCCAGGACAGTGTAACTGGGATGTGTGCTTCTGTTCAGATCTATATCCAGCCACCAGTTTGTCAGTCATATAAGTACTGGATAACGAGATTTCTCAGACAAGCCCTCCTTGTATTGACTACTGCGCTGACCTTGTGGGACATCAGAGGAAGATGGTCACTGCATGACTGACAGCTTGCTTGTACAGGCTCAAACACCACTGTCTGCTCAGGCTACCCTGCCACTGTTGCTTGACAAGGCATGTTATGAAGCCTTGGAAATTTGGAACATGTTGTTTGGGTGATTGATGTCCCTAACATCTTAAATAATGTGTGACTGATGATGCATTCTGAAATTTAAACTTAAAACCCGCCTCCATAGTAAAGCCATGCATGGCAGTAAAAATTATGAAATAGCATGTGAAATCAGAGCTACTGTGTATTACACAGAAAGCATCTTACTGCCTTTATTGGTGGATGTCCCGCGATATAGCAAGCATGCACACATGTTACGCATACTCAGTAAGCGTAAAGGTAATATTTCTCGACATTTGTTGGATTGCTTACCAGGATTTCTCATAAAATTGTCAGGATTTTCAACTTTGTAGAATATCATGCTGGACATATCACACAAATGCAAAGCAGATATTGAGACACTCTTATTAAAAGAAAAGAATAGATTTTTTTTGCCTTTGCACTAAAGTTTAAAGAGCTACTTTTTCTATTCTTTGGGCACTTACTATTAAAATGTACCCCAACAGAATAGAAACATAGAAACAAAGCAGTTTATATTGTGGGTTTGCTGAATAAAGTATACTTAGCTACGTATACTCACTGTGTACATGTGTACAACTTGCTCAAGTCTACATTTAGTCTTACTTACAGTTTACATACATATATGTATATTTTTACAGTACAGATGTC
>JBBPCX010000154.1:25111883-25138999 GCA_037974365.1 Hydrocynus forskahlii
AAACATGTCTCTGTGTCCTCTCCTTGACTGTGTCTCCTCCCCAGTGCGCTCTAAGCACTCTCATTCTCCATGTTGGGTCAAAAACCGGCCGCTCTATGGGGTCCAACCCTTGTACAGGCTAGCAGGGTCACAGCTGAGAGTCGGGTTCAGCTCCGGAGTTGCATATTACTCCTCTTCATCTGGGCCCGGAGCTGGTATAGTCTGGTGTAGGCCTGCGCCCAGGTCTGGTGATTGATGAGATGGGTGCCTGGTATGGCTCGCCCTCAGCACGGGCCTCTCCAGAACCCGGAGCTGAGAGTGATTAACCTCACTGTGGCACAGACACAGGCTCACCATTAGCAGGACAGCACGATTGATGGGCCTGCTCTGTCCTCATAGAGAGACAGAAAGCGCGTGTGTGTGTGTGTGTGTGTGTGTGTGTGTGTGAAAGGAAGAAACCAAGTGTATACTCCTTGAAAAGGATTTAAGGAATCAAGACTCACTTTGTCAAATACATTAAAATGTATTCCACATAGAGTAAGATAACTATGGTTTAGCAGCAAATGAGCAACCAGCTTAACATAACCAGTTAAGCACTTAAAAGCTTGCTTCTATGGCCAATTCTAAGCTTGCTTCTATAGCTTTTATTAAGCTGGTGGCCTACTGGTTAGGGTGTTTGCCATGCGATAAGCCAGTCGTGAGTTCGATTCCCAAGACCACTAGTGGTAACTCTGAGGTACCCTTGAGCAAGGTACTGCCCCCACACACTGCTCCCTGGGCGCTGTGTCCCTGGCTGCCCACTGCTTCGCTTGGTGAATGTGTTAATTGCCGAGGAAGAATTTTGTGTGGTCACACTGTGTGCTGTGGTGTGTTCACGTATGAAAGAATGGTCACTTTACACTTTCACTTTCACTTAAGTGTATGAGACTAACCTGAGTATTGTGGTTTAGATTTTTCTCAAGGCCTACTGCTGTTTGACTAGATAAAGTTATAATATTATAATATCTTTTAGGTGATCAAGCCTTTCATATTCTTGCTATGGGGACAAAAGCTACAAAACGGTAACTTTTCAAGAGAAGGAAAAATGTAGATAATTCATAGTAATATTTGAACACAATGTATAGGACATTAAGAGTTTTCAAACACTGAAAAAAAAATCAAGATTTTGTCCTAATAGCAACAGTATTCTGAGGGGATTTTGTGTCAGTTTGGTTTCTGCTCCTGTAGGTCACTATTGATAAGAGACTACGAAACTTGAAGACGCTGTGGATCATACATGCTCTTACATTTTCATTTTATATACCTCCTTAATCGTTCGTCCTTTAGTTGGTATCAACCTATACAATTTAGAAGAGCACAGACGAGCTCTTCTGCCCAAAACAGTACATCAGACAAAATGAGAGAAGACACATTCATTTAAACAGAACAGTTCATCACTGCTGTTTTATCTGTAATGCTTAAAACTCCAGTCAGGAACTGGCCAGTGAGTGATGACAACTGCAACAGCAGAAGCTACTGAGTAACCACCATGCAGCCACAAAATCATACCATAGACCTATGTGTGTTTAACATGTGCTGCGTTTAAAAATTGCTGTTTAAATATGGGCAGTTTAGTGTCATCAGTCACCTTGCAGCATAACTGCAGTTTTACCATCACCAGTTTGTGGAATAACACACGTGCAGCAGACACACACACACACACCCAGTACACCACGGTAGCTTTCGCTTAGTTTCTCTTTTGCGCAATACTACTAGGTGCAATTTTTCTGATGCAACATGTGCAATAATTTGGGTGAAGCTACTATTACTGCTATGCAGAATGTGCAATTTAAAATGTGCAGTTTTTCTGGTGCATTTCTAATGCTATTATCAAGGCCTGTCACTCCATTGTGTACCTGTGTGTGTATCCACAATGTTCTCATTTTTACTTATACAGCCACTCTGTATATACTTAGCTACATATACTCACTGTGTACATGTACATGTATACAACTTGCTCAAGTCTACATTTAGTCTTACTTACAGTTTACATACATATATGTATATTTTTACAGTACAGATGTCCATATTTATATTCCTAGATTTTATACTGTACATTTTTTGACTGTACATTTGAACATTTTATTTTATACTGTACTGTGACATAGTACTTTATTCGATTCTATTGTTTTTCTTAATTTTTGCTGCTCTTTGTACTGTCCACTTTCTGCCGTGACCAAGCAAATTTCCCACTTGTGGGACTAATAAAGGTTTATCTTATCTTATCTCTCTTATCTCTTAAAGGAAGGGGAAATGTGATCTCGGTGAAAGTTTCCAATGTAGACCTTTAAACCATGCCCTCGTTAGAGTGTCTAAAAGCCCACAGACCTTGTTTCTGAGGAGACATGCTTCCAGCCTGTCTGCTTTGCGGAACTGGTGATACTCTGAAAAAGTTGGCTGGTGGAGAAAATTGTGTTCGTGTTCTGTGTCAGCTCCTTAAATACCAAGTGTGTCATGCGAGCAGAGGGTGGAAATGGGCAAGCCACTTTGCCCTTTTCATAAAGTCCACCCCAGTCAAGTCCTCATCAGAGCAATGAATTTCCTGCCTGGTTGCAGAACCGCTGGAATGTCACATTCTTGGTAAGAAACCGCTGTGAAATAAATGGAGCCATGCCATGCAAGATACAGCAGTTTTCATTCAATAATTTTCGAACAGAATAAAGGGAAAATTGTCATTCACTGCACATATTTTGAAGAGTGAGTCTCTGTTGAATAATTTAGCTTCATGAAAATGTACTGGGAAACAGAACTGTTGGTCCCTTTTGTGGGCATGGATTAAGCCTGCAAAAATGCTTCTATATATTATCAAACAAGTTAACAAAAGAACCTTTTTTGATATGGAACAAATTTTAAAAGGTTCAGTAACCTTACAACAGGACTTCCGTCATAGACACATGAGAAATTATCATTCATGCATTCAGAGGGCAAATTAGGCAAATTATCATTCATGCATTCCGGTGGTTCTGCGCGTGTTCTCTTTTAATGGAACTGTTGCATTTACAAAGCAATTATTTAAAAATCACTTTTTGGGTGTAGTCATGGATGTTTCGATAATAAAAATCTTATTTAGTCTCACCTGCTCTTGGAACGTAAACCCCGCACATTTCGGGGGTTCTACTGTATATATATTGTTTTCCTATAACAAACTACATAAAACGTGAATGCCCTGCAGTGGCAAATAGCTTTGGTTTTATATTTGATTTGTTACATTAATGTTTAAGTTGAGATTTACAGGAATATTTGAACTGTAATTATGTAACTGTGTTAAAGGGAATACTGCTGTTAAAAAGCTCCTTATTTGCAAATCAAATCTTTTGTTCATACAGCAGTACTATAAAAATAAAAGTACACAATACACTACTTTTGAATGAATTATTTCATTTTGTAAATAACAAAACCATGCGATTAATCACAATTAAAAATTTTAATCGTTGCACAGCATTAATATATATGTAAATATATATCCCTGTGTTTTAAGAGATGCTAACCATTGGCTCACATATGACTTCATGAGCATGAATGCAGTCATGTTAACCCAGACATGCACACACACACACACACACACACACACACACAGACATTCACACACTCACATTAGCATACTGTTATGTTGTCCTTATTGAGCTCCAAACATTTTGTTCTTTTATAGTGTGTACTCTCCAGCAGAGGTCATTTGGGTCGTTGAGTCTAACACAGACACACACACAAACACACACACACACACACACACATACTCATCCACTTACTTTCAGCGCACTCTTTAATCCTCCTGCTGCCTCCTCCTTTCTGTGCCATTGATCAATCTGTAGAAATTCATAGAATTGGTTTTCTCATGGTGGCTCCTTACCGATGGCGGGTGAGACAGTGTGATCTACAGCACTTTGATATTCAGCGGCTTGGGATGAAATTGAAATTAGCTGCCTCTCCACTTCCACAGGCCTCAAGAGCGACAAGTAAAAAATGGAGGAGAGTAAAAGAAAAAGGGGAAGAAAAAATAAATAATGCGTAACAGCAGGACAATCTGATACGGTGAAGATATGGTGACAGATTCAATCATCAGATCAGACAACCTTGTAAAACAAAGAGAAAAAAAAGAAAAAACAACATTCAATAGGGACTAGAGAGCGACACTGAGCGCAACAAGGCCTGGATAACAATGAATTTTCCTGTCTCCTGTAGTGGTGCTGCTTTCTGAGAGTTCTTACAAAGTTTGTGCTGTAGATTTCGCCAAACATTTGTACTACTCACATTTAGATTCAAATTCCATTGATGCCATGTGCTGCACATGGTTGTGATCACCTAATCCCTAACCTTAGCATAGCTGACTGACAATGTCACACTTTTAAATGAATTTTAAATTAATTTTACAATGCATATTACATTACACATCATTTCCACATTACCCTAGATATAGTCAATTAGCCAAAACATGTTGGTGATACAAAGCTAATATTGCTATCGAGTACTGGTATTGATTCCTAGCATTTGTTAGCAGCTCCAGGTCTAAACAGAGGTAGCAAAATTTGGACATCAAACATATCTTGGTTGAGTAAGTACATCTGGGATAAATAGAGAATTTTGTAACTTTCTTTTTTTTCCAGTGTATGCTTTTGAAGAACTGTGTGAAAATACAGGAGATTATATAGACATTATAACAACAAGATGGAACATCGCCCACTCATATGGCATCCCAGTGAGCTTTCTAACTGCCTTCAAGGCTCTACATGCTAATTCCAGCTGCTGCGTACGGACTGAATCCAGTACAACTGAGTTCTTCGACATCATCACTGGCGTGCAACAGGGATGTACTCTCTCCGCTGCTATTCCTGCTGGCGATTGATTTCATCCTGAAGCATGTATCCAAAGGACCCAGACAAAGAATTCAGTGGAGAGACCAATTGAGACTGAAGGACCTGGACTTTGCGGGTGACATCGCTCTAATTTCCGATAACGCCGCAGACCTCCAAATGATGACCTCATGTCTGCAAGCGAACGCAGAAAAGATCGGGCTAAGAATTAACTAGTTAATTAGCAAAACGAAGGTTATACTAATTAATTAGCAAAACGAAGGTTATGAGAATGGACAACAATACCAGCAGAGTAGACAGAGTCAGAGTCAACCAACAAGACCTGGAAGAAGTTGACCACTTCACATGCCTGAACAGCATACTGACCAGCAGTGGAGATTCGGTACTCGACGTGAACTGCCGGATCGGGAAAGGAGCTGAAGTGTGCGCCAAATCTGGTCATCCTCATCCATCACCGAAAAGATCAAGCTGCACTTGTATACAAGTATCGTACTACCGACAGTGTTGTATGCAAGCGAGACATGGAATAGCACAGCCAGGACAGACAGGAGGCTAAACGCATTTCACCAGCGTTCTCCAAGTGACCTGGCGAGAAACGAGCCCAGTCACGAACTCTACAAGAGATAATCATGGAATGGCGTTTCAAGTTGGCTGGTAATATATTACATCTACCCGACGAAAGATATGTAAAGACAGCTCTGACTTAGGTACCACCTAATGGTAAATGGAAATGGGGCTGCCCGAAGATCAACTGGCGATGGACCTTTCAAGAGGACCTGAAGACGGTCAACGTGTCATGGCATGGATGCAAACGTGCCGCAGCCAGTCGAGACAGATGGAGAGTGCTTGCTGCTCAATGCGCCATCCGGCGTCGGAGAACCTAACTAACTGATAGCAACAAGAAAGATAACATTACCATTGATTTAGAGGGCAGCGGTTTTGCCAACTTGGGTCGCTTACTGGCCAAAAAGGATTCAGCATTCAGAGTGCAACATAGTTAGGCACTGGATGGAACATGCAAAAGCTTAAAAAGATGTTTTAATGTAATGATTTGTCTCAAACATAACTTGGAATATTCCAGGTTATCATCCTTTTTGAGTTTATATACAGTGGTGAAAGTTGCACAAGAAAGCATTATTGATGCCTTTGTTGTGAAGATTTTTGAGAGTACCTTGGATCACAAAAACAACACCAATAGGATCTTTGGTAAAATCAGGCCTCATCTCAAAACCCAGATACACAAACATAATATGTCCCAAAATTATTTTAGACATATTATGAGAACTACAGGTTTTAATAGAATCTACCATTTAGCAACAGAACATTCAAAACTCCAAGCATGGTAAAGACTAAATTAGCCAAGCAACATGTCAAAACCTTCCCAATACAATCCTTATTGCAACTGAAGTAAAAGGAATAGTTTTGCAAAAAACGGTCACAATACATGTCAAATAGGCAGCTGGTAGCCTAGTAGTTAGGGCATTCGCCCTGCGATCAGGCAGTCGTGGGTTCGATTTCCAAGACTGCTAAGCACGTCTGAGGTACCCTTGAACAAGGTACCCTGTGCTCCCCAGGCACTGTGTTTCTGGCTGCCCGCTGCTTCACTTGGTGAATGGGTTAAATGTAGAGGAAGAATTTCATGCTGTTCATGCTGTAGTGTGTTCACATATGACAGAATGGTCACTTTCACTTCAATTCCACATTACCCATGATGTAGTTCATTAGCCAAAATGTGCTGGAGATACGATTCTAATATTGCTATCAAGCACTGAGTATTGATTCCTAGCATTTGTTAGGAGCACTGGCCTGTTTTGGACATCTAACATGTCTTGGTTGGTTAAGTACTTTTGGGATAAGTTGAGAATTTTGTACTTTGATTTTTTGCCAGTGTATAAAGAACTGTGTGACTTCAGGACTTCAGATGAGTATGAAGAAAAAAACTTGTTATAACAAGAAAGATAGATAACGTTACAGTGGTGAATGCACAAAAGCATGCTTGATGCCTTTGTTGTGAAGATTTTTGAGAGCACCTTGGATCACAAAAACAACAACAGGATCTTTGGCAAAATCAGGCCTCATCTCGAAACACAGATTTTGGACATATTATTTTGGACATATTATGAGAACTACAATTTTATAAAAAAAAAACAGTTATGCTCAGAACAGGTGAAAGCTAAAAGAGGAAGAGACGAAGAACAAGAAGCATGAAGACCCAAACAGAAGACAAGATGGTTATTTTTGTTATTTTCTTTAGTAGTAGTAGTAGGAGAAGTATCAGTGTTGTCAGTGTTGCCATTATTATAATGATAAGTGAATAATAAAATACACGTGAGAAAAAAACAAAACAAAATGAAAACACACTTAATGCAACAAACATACTTCATGATTAGGAAATTGGAGCCTATTTGTGCTTTATGTCTCAGTATTACCTGTAAATGTGAATTTTGATATCTTTATGTAATTGGTCATTTTTAATCAGTCCTTTACTCCTAAATGTTTCTATTTTTTATGTATAGATTGTCAAAAAAGTTATCCAATACAACATATATTCCTCTTGACAGGGAGACTTGAATAAGACTAGAGTGTATGTGGGCTGAAAACAAGATTTGCTTTTTGTTTAATAATTCTTAGCTTATGAATAATAATGTACCCACTGGTAATGCAATCTTTTGTTCTGCAGTAGTTTGTCCAGAGATGATTGTTCTTGGTATGATTGTTTGAAAGTTCTTTATGGCCTATGCTGTGAAGATTTCAGAGTCAGCATGCCTAGCACCCATTATTATGACATGTTGTAAGTCACCAAGGTAGCTAATTTGGCCACTCATGATACCAATGGAACACTCACTGAACCACTAGTCTGCCTGATGTATACCACACAGTACCAAAGCCTGCTGATACTTGAAATGTAAAATTTTGAAAGTGTGGGGCTGTGACAAATAACCTGATGGCTCAGTATAAAGAGAATAGCAGTGGAACTAAAAATTCACTTGCTTGTTTATTTGAAAACCTCACGGAAAAGCTTCCAGTGCATCGCACTCACTCCCATTAAAATGGAACATCTTATTTCCCCTCCTAACTCAAGACTAGAGCTTACTGCTTCATGTTTGTTTTTATGAGTGGTATGAGGCCCAGCCTTTCTCTTTCTCTTTTTGTCTACCTCTTTCAAAGGAACTAAACAATCAGTGCGTTGTAAAACTCATTTGACTTTGGTCAAGATGTGCTTATGTTCTAAGAGACATTAATTTAAAAGTTTTAAAAAAAGTTTTTAAAAAGTGCATACTGGCTCTACATAAATCAATTATGACATTACTATAATTGCCAAACGTAAAATGAAAGACATGTGGATGGATTTATTTCATGCCTATAGAACCTGTATATACATTTGAACTGAACATTTTTTCTTAACCCTTAGAACCCTGCACCCACATTTTGTGGCCACTGTGCACAGGTGTATGAAACACCAGAACTGTTTAATTTACAGTCATAGCTCTAAGTTTTTTCGAACCAACACACAAGTGTTCTCAATTTGCATGGAAGCAAGGAACTGAGAGGAAGAAAATATAAAATTAATATGGTCCCCTTATGCTAATAATATATATTTTTTGTTTTCTCGGAAATACACAACACCTATTAAAATTCTTGTTTCCAGCTAGACACACATCTCACACTGATTTGATCATTTTGAAAATCATTATTTCAAAATGTCAAAATTTACAAAGATGCAAATCTGTTTTTCTCTTGTCCCTTTTCTTTTTCTTCATCTTTTCTTCTTCCTCTTTGTCTTCTTCTTCTTCTTCTTCTTCTTCTTCTTCTTCTCCTTCTTCTTCTTCTTCATCTTCTTTGGCAAAAGGCATTTTCAAAACATAATTCTTTTACACAGAATTTTCCCTTTACAGTATTTTACTGAATGGGTTTAAGTAGCACTTTGAAGACATTCTGATTGGGATTTTTTTTTAATTAAAAACAAAGAAATAAACAAACAAGCAAAAGATGTATTTTGTAATGCTCATAGAGACTTAGAGAAACAGAGAGGAGCAGGACTTTTTTCAGCTTGTTTGGATGTACTGATGCATCAAATAGATGACTACATGTTATTAGAGAATTTTGAGAATTTCAAACATCACTTTGGATGAGTAAATATTCTGGCTATCCGTAAATACCTGACGTGTACATTTGTTTTTTTTTCTTTTTGAGAAACATCTGTCACACTATGCTCAGCTCAGATTGGGGTCTATGATAAGATAAATAAGATAAACCTTTATTAGTCCCACAAGTGGGAAATTTGCTTTGTCACGGCAGAAAGTGTACAGTACAACGTTAAGAGCAGCAAAAATTAGGAAAACAACAGAATACGTTTTTTTTTATTTTATTATGTCAAATATTATAACACTAAATCAACACAAAAAGCCCATAAACATTGCTGAAGAGTTTGTTTTTGTTTATTTACAGTAAGTTATTTAAAACTGGTACATCAACAGGAACACAAATTCATATTTATTTCATTATAATCCAAAAGTGTCTGTGTAACTTTGTGTGAAAGTAACAGTGAAATACATCTACAAACACAGCTAGTCAAAGTCCATTAGCTTTCTAAGAAGGCCGCAAACCTTTGGATTCATGGAGTGTTTCCTCTTCTCCACCACCTTTCCACCTGTTTTGCTGGGGGCCTTTCTTGAAGTAACCTTGGAGCCATTGGTGGGATTAATCCCCACAAAACATCTGCAAAGTTGAAAGTAAAAATTAAAAGTAACATGCCAACTTCACAATTCATCTACCAGTTTCCTATCCTTTATCGTCTTGGAGAGGTACCTATGGGCATTTTCTCTCTCAACTATTCTGTTTATCTGCTAATCAAATTAATTGTGTTATGCAATAAATTATACTCCTGAATGTCAAACTAAAGATGACATGTCATTTAAATATTTACATTTAAATCTAATTTCAGTTATTTGTTGTTAATTCTGTTGATATTATATGTGTGTATAATGATTTACCTCTGGATGAATTCCAGGGTGCAGGCAGCCTCACTTTGGTATTCAAGGTTAAAAATGTGATAAGATGCAAAGACAGCTGCCAGACCTGCCACAAAGTTTTGATGTGGAGGTATGACCACCTGGCCCTCTATGCTTAACATTAATGAGCATATACACAGTATACACACACACAAGCAAAATAGACAGAAGGTACAAGCTAATATGGTATTACACTCATACACAACTTGCAAATGTACAT
Source organism: Hydrocynus forskahlii (assembly GCA_037974365.1). Classification (NCBI taxonomy): domain Eukaryota; kingdom Metazoa; phylum Chordata; class Actinopteri; order Characiformes; family Alestidae; genus Hydrocynus; species Hydrocynus forskahlii. The sequence continues at coordinate 25,121,942 of JBBPCX010000154.1, forward strand.
GACCGATATTTGTAGCTCTACAAAGTTCAGTACTGACTAAATAAACACTTAGCAGTTACAGCTATGCTAACTCACAGCAAGTTTTTTATAATGGATTCACTAGACAGCAGTCTAATCCAGATACTGTTTAATTGTAAAGCCAACACGGCAATTTTTCTGTAGAAATTACAGAATTTTTTTACAATGTAGGCTAGTTGTAGGCATGTACACAATGAGTATATGTACATATATATACAGAGTGGATATAAGAAAATATAAGAACAGTGTAGATACACACACATACACACAAACACACATACAAGTACACAATGGAGTGACAGGCAGTGTCAATAACAGTAGAAATGCAGATAAATTGCACATTTTGCCCAGTAGTAATAGTTCCACCCAACAAATGACACGTGTTGCATCAGAAAAATTGCACTCAAGTAATATTGCACATAAGAGAAATTACCATGGTGTATTGGATGTGTGTGTTTGTTCGTCTGTGCGTGTGTTGTCATCTGCAAAGTCTTTGTTGTAGAGTCTGACAGCGGTTGGAAGGAAAGACCTGTGGTATCTCTCCATCCCACACCGTGGGTGCAGCAGCCTGTCACTGAAGGAGCTGCTCAATGCTGTTAGAGTCTCCTGTGCTGTTAGAGTCTCCTGCATGGGGTGGGAGATTTTCTCCAACAGGGATGACAGCTTAGCCACCATTCTCCTGTCATTCACAAACTCCACTGGGTCCAGAGGGCATCCTAGAACAGAGCTGGCCCTCTGGATCAGCCTGTTCAGTCTCTTACTGTCCCCAGCAGAGATGCCATTGCCCCAGCAGACCACACTGTAAAAGAGTCATAAAAGGTCTTTAAACACTTTCTTTCTGCTTTCTTGCCACGACCACCACTGTTTGTGCAGTAACTCAGTTGTCAGAAAGACACATGTCCATTCTGCACTCTTTTTGATGGAAATCCAGAAAATTCACTATAGTATCAGCAGACTGCTTGGATCGATTGTGCCATTTCCCAGGTGACTCCATGAAAGGACTGTATAGTTTCTATTCTGTGAGTGGAATAGAGCTTTTCACAGATGAAATTCTTCTGTTTCAGAAGTTTAAATATGTCCTTATTCAAAGGGATGACATTTACAGCAGTCATCAGCATAATTAGTATCCTAGAAACTTTTTAACTTGCTTGTTTCAAATGTACTGTAATGGACTTTATCCAAAAGCACTAGCCCACATGAACATGTCCTTAAGAAAACTTCAGCCTGTAACAACAGGTAAATAAATTTTAGGTTTAAAGAGTAATTTCGCAAATGAGTTGACCTTTTTACTCCTTTCAAGTCCTCTCTTTCTCTCTTTTTTCTGAAGGTTTTTTAGGCTTCATGCCACATTAAGCATTTGAAAAAGAACATAATATATTCCAGTAAAACAAACTGCTTATTATTCTTATTCTTATTCTTATTCTTATTAATACATGGTCATAAAGGGCCCATTTGAAATCAACTGATACTCTTGAAAAAAAAAGGCACAAAAAAGGGTCTAATCCTCCTGGACTAATTAAATGCTCCTCTTTGACAGATGTGTATATGTGTACAAAGAGGTTGACGGATGTGTAGGGTAAGGGAAACAGAAAAATGTACACAGGAGGAATCACGACTGGCACCGGAAACACCTACCATAGAAAAATCACTTTTGGTTCATCATAAAGAACATTTAATAGATTTACATTTTAAAAAAGAGTATCTTTAGGAACTCAAAAGATGTCCTTATACCTATACATAGACTGACAGAGCGGTAGATAGATGGACAGGTAACTTTATTCTTTAATTAGCCATATTAATTTACTCTTTTAAAATACTTAGCCATAAAATAGCATATGAAATAAAAGCAGGGTCCAGTTCATTTTGAAGTGGAAGTAAGGAAGTCCCTAAGGATCTGCGAGGCATTCTGCTAGTTTTTAGCTCATATAGCGTAGCAGTCACTAGCACGTATAGAGTCTGCCTTAGCTGCACTAAGCCTGTGTTCATTCTCTAAGTAATCAATAAAAGACAACAAAGCACATAGGGCTTAACTGATAAATGTCAAGAGACCTCTTGTAGTTTTTTCTAATACAAAGTAAATGTAAAGGTGTGTGTGTGTGTGTGTGTGTGTGTGTCTGTGTGTGTGTGTGTGTGAGAGAGAGAGAGAAAAAGAGAGAGATAAAGAGAGAAGTAACTGGCCAATAGAGAGACACACTGGGAAATGCCTGGGCTATGTAGGTGACACAGTGGTCTCTGTCTGAGCCTTTCAATAACTGAGGTCTTATTGAGACCAGGATGAGAGTGTGTGACTGCACTGCAGTAACAAACAAAGGAAATCTCCCACTGAAACATACACAGGCACGCATAGTTATAGTCACTTACACAATTTCTTTAAAGCCATTTATCTCCACAGTAAGTGTCTTTTGGCCAGCAAAACATATTAAGTTAAGAAAACAGTGCAGGCATAAAGATTTTTTTTCTATTAAGTAGTTCTTTTGTGAAACGATTAGAAGAACTGGTGTGGTTCAAGATTTCTCCTCAATGCCTCCAACCATTGCCTAGATTTGTAAAATTCCATCAGCAACACACCTGATTTAAGGCTTTTGTCTGACTATTCAGTCACCAGGGTCACCATGGACAAGGCCTCCTTACAAGCAGCTATTGTGGTGATACTGCTTCCAAAGTACAATTTGGACCTTGGCGGTGAGTGCTGCAGGGCAGACTATTTGTATGCAAGTTCTTTAGTTATTGGAGGTCCTGTTCTGTTAGTTTTTGTATTGTAACATTTTACTGCTAAGCTGTTATTACCCATAGACTGTTCCACTTCTCAGTAGCACTTAAACAGAGCAGCTATTGGAAAGGTGGCATGCTACCAAAGTGGCCTGTTTAAAGCCACTGAGCTCTGCAGTATGGTCTATCCTACTGCCAGTGACTGCATTTTATACACCTGTTAGCTACTGAGGTGACAGAAACTTGACCCTAACTTTAACCTCTATAACTTAATAGAAATGGTTCTGTTCTATACACAAACTGACTAGATATTTTACTATGCTCTATTTTGGTGCAAAGTCTCCTTATTAAGAAATAAAAACATTAATCCCAGCAGTAGCTAACAGGCTTTAAGTTGAGAGAGAATCTTCAGTCCTTCTGAGTATATTTTTGATATACTGTAATTAAACCAACTTCCACTTCACACTTCTGCCTACTTTTTTATCTGTCCATGCTGATTGATGGTTATATTACTTATCTTGATGATGTAAACAGAGCAACGAAAAAGTCCTCGCACAGCTTTCTTTTCATTTCAGTTGTACAACAAATGTGATTTCACCATCACGAGAGGCTTCTGTTTTCATGCAGCTGTTATTAAAGCTTTGTAAAGCTTTGTCAACTGCTTTCCAGATTTGGCTATATATTTTCAACACAGTGCACACTTACACACTTCAGTTTGTTTGCTGAAATGAACATAATGCAGGGGGTTTCCCATGGAACAACACATTGTCCCAAGATGTTAAACTTGTACTATTTTTAACTATATCAGTTGTTAGCTAGCAACCCTGGATAAATTCTACAAAATGGAAAAAGGAAAAAGGTCATCCTCTGAAATTTGCACTCTCATTCTACTTCATTTGAATAAAAATCATGTCACCAACATCAGGATAATGTATCCATTCTGACAAAGGAATGCATTCCAGCAGCTCAGAGAGAAGGGCTAAGAACTTGCAAGCCATGTCCTCCATACTGTAGCATTAATGCAGCACCTCCACTGAGATGAGACTGTGGCCACTTCAAATGTATTTACTCTGTTGTCACTTGAGTGTGTCTGTGCCTGTGTGTGGTTGTCACTTCTAATCTCCCTTACACAACTCGTCTTCTTGTCATGGTGTTCTAAAGATAAGAGAGAGGCATGTTGCCATGGAAATGGAGATGAGTCACTGAGTACAGGTTACCCATCGAGCGAGTGAGGTCACCATTTTATAAAGCTGCACTATAAAAAGATACCATCAGACTGACTGGAGTAGGAGAGGGAGGTCTGCCTGACCCAATGGGCCAGGGGAAAGAATAAGAGCCATGCCTTATAGGTAATCTCTATTCTGGCAGTAATAATATTGTAGTGTGTTTAAACATAATAGTTGTCAGTGCAATAATTCATCTTTAAAGCAGGCATCAGGCTAGTACTGTATAGGTTTATGAAAATAGACCTGAAAAATTATGGGATGGGGTGTCTTTAATATGATAGATGTAATGTGCTGTATGAACTGCATATGGTTCTGACTGGCTGGAAATTTTGAGGCTGCAGGTGTCTCTCAACCTAGCGGTGACCCTGACATGTGTAAATACCCCAGCGCCAATGGTGAAAATGACGTATTTGTTCCTAGGCCACACATTACCATGCCACTAGCATGACCTGTGAACAACACAAGGTGACCAATAGTATTTACTGCTTCTGCCCTTTTTTAGGCTCAATTAATTTACCATTCGAAAAATTTGTGACAACTTACACTTTAGAGAGCCCCTGCCCTTCTTTGAGTACTTTCCACCCCATAACCACTGTGTATCTCCTGCCTGCATCTTTTCTTGCCTGTCTCCTCACCTGATCTCCTGCCTGCTTGCTTTCCTCCCACAATCACTGAACACAGGTATGATTCACAGCCAAATATGGTGTCCAATACAAGACTACTAAACAATGTCTAAAATGATGGAAATCATTTTTGACCACTACAGAACATGCATTCCTGTAGTACTACTGACACCTTCTAGCAGCAAATCTAGTAGTGAGTCATGGAGAAAATTATCTGTACAAATTTTACAAAATTATTGATGATATTTAACAAATATACACACTATGTATACTTTTTGACATGTAAAATGACAATCTGTTCCACTTCATCACACTATTTTTAGAATAAAGAAATATCTTTTGTTGTTTTTATACCTGCAACAGTACTAGCACAAGGGTTACCTAGCTTACAAAAGGTTTTTACAACCAGAGCAGTAAACGGGTGTCACCACTAACTAGCTTGCATTTAGCTTAGATTTGTTTTGCATTTCCTTGGAAAGTCAGGGTATAGGGAATATTTGACGTCCTGTGGAAAGGGCCCTTTAATATTTGGGGTCCTGTGGAAAGGGCCCTCAGCTGCCAGAGTCAGTGCTCATTTTGGCCATAGTGAAATCCATCAACAAGCATAGCTGGAGATTTCTGTGTGCTTCTGTGTTTTTAGCACTTTTTAGAAAACCTATGCTGAATTTATTGCTGTACTGGAGATACATGCAATGGAAACAGACTGAACTAATTAGCACTGTGTGGGCATAAATCTCACACTTGCCTCAAAACACATTTTGTTGTTAAGTAATATTAAGTAGACTGCTTACAATATTTCTGACACTGTTTGATATTTCCTTTATGAATGTCCAAACTTCAATGTAACAGCATGCTACCCAGCATCTGAAACTACATTCGCAAACTCATTCGAAATTATTGAAGGACTCAGTGATGGTTTGAGACAGACATGTGATAATTTGTGTGCTGACTGATACTAATTAGTGAATTAGAAAAAGTTCCATGCCATGTAGCTCCAGGGTGAAGCTAAAAAGGCAAACTTTGAAATTGTCTTTACTGATGTTATATTTGGGGTCTTGTGGAAATTAGTTTGCAAAATCAGCTTTTTAGCTACAGAAGGCAATGGAAAAAAAAAGAAATGGAAAATGGAAGGTGTGTGTGTGTGTGTGTGTGTGTATTGGAATGCGTATATCTTCTGAACTGCCTGCAGGTATTGTCGGGTTTGTGAAAGACTCTTTGGCTTTATCTTTCTGACAGTCAGTCCCTTATCATCAGGTTCCTCTGCTTGCCCGTCACACACCCTTAGCTTTCTAAGGCCTGGGTGTGCATGTGTGAGTGTTTATGCACATGTATGTGCTCAGCATGCTGATAGAAATAGAGTACAGCCAAGGAATTGGCTCATAAGGAACATTTGTGTGCTCTCTGTGGTCAGTCTAAGACAAAACTTAATTTTAAAAAAGTTTTATTTTTTGAATCAGTTAAGAATGAGAGAAAAATGTCTTTATGCCTGTCTTATGATGGGTCATTGGGATACATGAACAGACAGACGGATGCACACCTTCTGCTGCATTCACACCCCTGTGAGGCAGACTGCCAAGCTAATTAATTTTACACAATGTGAGATTATTGTCTCAGTGTCAAATCAGCAGGAAGTAGAACATGTCACCTGGCAAACCTTGAATCTTCCAGCTTTCCTTCCTTTGAAAGATTTTTCTTCCTTCTCTGACACTTCAGCCACCTTGCCAACTCATCATTAAAAGGTGTGTCTATGTTCCTACTTTCTTAATATGTTGAGGGCTGGAATGAAGCTATTTGTATGAAATACACAGTAATTGACTGGTAGACTGAGGCTAAATAAGCTTGTTTGCATGCTTAACCCTTTGCCCACCTGATATCCTGCCTGCTTGCTTCCCTCCCAGAGGCATGATTGAACACAGGTTTGATTGAACACAGGTATGATTCAAAGTCAAATATGGTGTCCAAGATAAGACTACTAAACAAAGTCTAAAATGGTGGAATTCATTTTTGACCACTACAGAAAATTTTTGACCATGCATTCCTGTAGGAATGTAGATTTCCCAGCACTAAATAATAGAGATAAACACTACTTAAATGCTACAGACAACCTCTAGTGTCATGAGCTCTGAGGGAACAGACACAGCAGCAGACAGCATATTGTTAATCTTGGAGGGGTTTTAATGAGTTTTTTCAAAGTCTTGTAGCCGAGCAGGCCCACAAACTTCACACACTGAAACAAAAGGGGTGCAGAGTAACTCAAAATCTCTCGGGGGACCTTCTCCCCGAGTAAACTGAAACAGTCTGTATAAACAGTCACACACAGTCCATGAGACCCTCCACTATGGACGATTTCCTCGCAGCCCACTCAGAACTCCTCTTCCTAAGAAGCCAGGGCTCTCACGTTCATGCCTGTATTGAGACAGAGGAAGAGGGAGAGAAGCGAGAAGGGAGCACACACATCCACGTTAGTTCCGTGCACGTTCGTCCGGAATATCTGCTTGCCAGGCACCTAACGACCACACATACACTTCACTCCCATACTGATAACCCCATGTCCAGAGCTGTGTGACTCCTAAAACTCAGGCAACTGGCTCCTTTGGAGGCGTGACTGAGGCTGACCAAACATCACATCTAGTAGCAAATCTGCTAGTGAGTTATGGAGAAAATGATGTGTACGTTTAACAAAATTAATAATGATATTTAACAATTATATGCACTACGTACACTTTTTGACATGTAAAATCACAATCTGTTCAACTTCATCAGACTATTTTCAGAAAAAAAGAAATAGCTTTTGTTGTTTTTATACCTGCAACTGTAATAGCACAAGGGTTACCTAGCTTACAAAATGTATTTACAACCAGAGCAGAACATTGGCTGTCACCACTAACTAGCTTGCATATAGCTCATATATATATATTTTTTTTACATTGGTTTGATAAAAGCCATGATACTTGTTGATGACTAGTTGACTAGTTACTATTTTAATGGATAGACCAGTAAAAAATGTTTATTCAAATGATACCCCTACTCTCTATAGGTGTTTGTGAATGAAAACTCTTGTTTTGGAGAACGTTTTGTAATCTTTACTGGTGTGGTACAGTCCACCATCAGGGTGGGTTTGTGTACATTTGGTACAGCATTCCCTTTCACCTGTCGGTGTTGATACACAGAGCAAGTCTCAAAACTAAATAATCTTGCAATGTGCACTCTGTATTAAATTCTCCAGCACTTTCATCTTGATCTCTGTTTATTGTATGTTAATGTAACAAGTTTTTTTCCAAACCAATTTGAACAATTTCTGTTTGCCTGTTCGTCATGTAAGGGAATGGAAACTGGTGTTTGTTAAGTTTGGTAAAAGAATCTGAAATCTCAGTGTGTGAGACTGAGATCACATGTTTAAGTGTAAATTTGCTCAAAGCATTTAATGCATTTTAAAGCATTAAAACTCCAAAACCATCAAAAAAATATAATGTGAAAAAATAATCAAAACACGTTACTTACTGACATATTCCTGAGTAAAGCAAGATATTGAGGCGAGAAGTAATTGTACTTAACATTATTTTATCCATTCGGAATTGATTGGATTGTAAAAAGTGACTGTAATGGAATGAACTTGTTCATGCAGCTGTGAACAGATGACTGGTGTTTTTACTTGGGTTTCATGGGAGCGGCTGGAAAATGTGCTATGGTGGTAGAAGTCAAAATAATCTCCCCCTGTTCCTGGTACATAGTAATGTAACCAAACTTTTTGAGGCCTCCAAATGTCAGTGCACTTTGATAAAGATTATAGATCAGTAAGACTTTTTGAATATGTCACAATGAATTCAAATCAAGTTCTGGAGGTGTTTTTTGTTTACACTGAACACAGTGAGATAAACAATGTTCCCCCTGCAACACAAAGAACTGAAACAGAAACAACATAAGATGACATATGTGTGGGGCAAAAATGACTTCACAGTAAACAATACAAGGAAACAGCAAGAAATAATACAATATTACAGTACAACACACAGTGCACCTAACAGGAGCAGTAACAGTACTAGTGTGAATGCATACAGTATGTTGATAGCTTCTGTACTTGAGCAGTCATCAAGTTTGGAAAAATGCAAATATTGATTTAGGAGTAGCAATAAATAAAATAAAAGGTATTTATAGTGCATTTGTTTATTGGGGAAAAGCAGTCGGGGTGTATTTTTTGTTTATGGTGTGTACATGTATTTGTTGAGGACAGGGAAACAGTTCAGTTCAGGAGTGTGCTTGTGTTCCCCATCCAGGGAGGGAAAGCACGCATGCTATGGAGTGTGTTCAGTATGAGCAGGGTCGTGGATTAACAAGATGTATGTACGTGTGTCTGCACGTGTATGCAAGTGCGTGTGTGTGTGTATGTGTGTGTGTCTGCACATGTATGCAAGTGTGTGTGTGTGTGTGTGTGTGTGTATGTGTGTGTGTACGTGTATGCAAGTGTGCGTGTGTGTGTGTGTCTGTGTGTATGTGTGTGTGTATGTATGTGGACCACTCACAAGGTCAGAGTGGCGAGGTGCCATCCCAGGTTGAATCCACACTGAAAAATGACTTTTGTATAATCAGTTGAATCTCACTATTGAATCTCACTTGAATCAACAATAATTATTTACGAATGGTGGACTTGCATGTTAAAACATAATTACTTTAGACAGACATCAGCTTTAAATTCACAATAGATGAAACAGGATTTTATATGAACTCGGCAGAACAATTTTTTGCATACTGTTATGATCTACTTTGTGAGGAAGTGTTATCTAATGCAAGATTAGGAACTGATACCTAAAGCAAGATTAGGAATGCCTGGGAGGGGCGGGGTTACAGACTACACACCTGGATGAAAACACTGAGAAGGTGGGGCTAAGGCAGAGCAAGGGATGACAACTCTAATAAAAGGCACATAGGTAACGAGCACATGGCAGATGTAAAAAAAACAAAAAAAAACAGACAAGGTACAAATTATTACATTTAGTATGATCTCTATTGCTAGAAATATTTTAACAAAATAGCTCAGCTATCTAATGAGGACACATAATGCATTCTTTATGCATTATCTGAATATAAAAACCTTACCTGATGTGCTAAGCCTTTCTGTTCCCATCTGAACATGGTGCATGCAGTTTATGGGCAATGTGGATTCTAAATCACCAGATGTACTTCTCTTTGTCATGCACATGCAATTGAGAGAAGCAAAACAAAAATCTAGTGGAGATACAGTAGGTCTGTCTTGTTACATATCCTCACCGGGCTGAGGTTTGCTTTGACTTTCCTCCAGTACAGAGTACTATCCACCCAACTATCAGCTCTGTTTTGGAAAATATGGACTCACAGATTAAAAAATATGGACTTTTAATAAACGTCAGCTTGGTGCAGTAGCTGTGTGAATTGGTAGTGTGAGGTGAGAGCCCTTCCGTAGCTTGATGCAAATTCAGGCTGAAGGAGCAGCCGTGGTACAGCATGAACTCAGCTAATGCACTGAGGGGTGCCTGCACGAGCTGCCAACAGCTCTCAAGCCTCGCCTTTAGCTTATTAATAAAGACACTTGGCAACCTGGCATTCCAGTCTGGACTGCATTTGCCTATATGAAATATAAAAAAAAAATAAAAAATACACAGAAGCTAACGTCAGCCTATATCATTCGTATATGCTGAATGTCCTTGGGCTGGCCGAGTATGTGGTACCGCACGTGGCTAATGTGGTCTGTTTTTGAAAATGTCTAGGAGAAAGAAAACATACTGCAAATCAATTCCATGTTTCACCACAGGCTTTTCTGGTGGCCATTAGGAACGCAATGTCACCTTCAGAGGGAAAAAGCAGACAGCCATTACTTCTCACAGAGAGGCCTTGTCAATATTCCGAGCACTTTAACTAGCCTGCTTGCTCTGCAGGTTTCAAGATTGTTTCTTTGATAGATACAAATCCAAATGCACACACAGAAGCATACCCGCACGATTCTGAAACATAGGCCATTAATGGCCTTTGGTTAGTGGCCATCGATTGCCCAGAACCCCTTCCACCCCCAGCACCCCCCCATCCCATGGCTTCTCCCCCTCCCTTGTGCTTCAATCTGGAGCTCAAGGTTAGCCACACTGGATTTTCACCCGGGTAAGCAACTAAGCTTCTAGTATCTATTTGATCTGCCTGTTTGTTTTCACTGGATATCTCTCGTCTGGCTCTCTTTTCAGTCGTATGTCATCGTTTCCCAGAGACTTTACGACATGTTGTGTTTCAGTAACAAGGAATAGAAGAGACAAAGACATAAAAGCAGTATCTGAGAATTTATAGCATTCTCAGAGGCATCTCCCATTCTCTGACGGTTATGGGCTTTGGTATGCTGATCAAAGCACTGCACAGCATTTTACATGGGTATGTGACTTAATATGCAATTCAGGATCCAGCAAATACAATTCCCTTTCAGGTAAAGATTTAGACTGATGAAAAGAAGACTAAAGAGACAATTTCACTGTCTGTATTATATGTATATATCAACGTAGACATGCTTTGTGTCCAAGGTTAACTTCATTACTTGTACTGCATCTCCACAAGGTTAATGTAACTCACAATAAATTTAACAAACACGTGTATTTATGGCTAAATGCTCAGGCATGAAGTAGTTGTGATATTCTGTTATATATACAAATGTAAAGGGAAAATTTTGCAACCTGAGTTTTTCTTGCCAAGTTGTTCCTATAATGCAATGTTTCTCAACCTTGGTTTGGTACTTCTTGTTTATTTTAGCTGGGAATGTGTATATAGTTTGGCTTCAATTCTGTCAAATAACAGTTGTTATAGTCTACCAAGATGGCGGTGCGCTCAGCTCGCAGTGGCCTCTCCAGGTCCAACACTTTGGTGCAAAACTGTGTTTTTCTCCAGTCTTCACACCAAAAGGTCGACAACATCCGAACAGCTGGTAAGCATGTATACGACAGCCAGACTCTGCTCCAGATAAGAGAAGAGCTGCTGTATAAACTCCGAGATCTCGGCTTGCTACGTGGCCCAGGCCCTCAGACCACGGTGTTGCCTGATGCTGTTGGCCAGGGGGGGAGACATCGCAAGTGGTGTGCGAGGTAGCATGGCAAGGGTCCATGCTAGGCTAAAAGCTAATGCTAGCTGGCCAGCAATCCCATCGATCATCCTTGCCAACGTTCGCTCCCTGGACAATAAACTGGACTACATCCGACTCCAGCAAACCACCCAGCGGGAGTTCAGAGACTGTTGTGCACATGTTTTTACGGAGACATGGCTCAACGACAGTGTTTCAGAGACAGCTACAGCTATTAGCAACATGCTAATTTACTGAGCTACTGCTCACCGCTGCTGGAGTTTATGGCTGTTACATGTAGGCCATTTTATCTACCGAGGGAATTCACCACTGTGCTCATAGTCGCGGTGTACATCCCACTCAGCGCTAACGCAATCAGAGTGCTAGCCAAACTATACATAGCCATCAGTGAGCTCCAAAACACATACCCTGATGAACTGTTAATAGCCACTGGTGACTTTAATCACGCAAATCTCAAAGCAGTTCTTCCCAAATTCTACCAAGGACGTCACAGTCTCCAAGAATGACGTCACAGTCTCCAAGAACATCACCACACGCCCCAACCAGAAGCTGTGGATGACTGCAGAGGTGTGCACGCTGCTGAGAACCCGAGACACCGCCTTCAAATCAGGTGACAAGGCTGCCGTGAGAACAGCAAGGGCCAACCTGTCCAGGGCCATCAGAGCCTCCACTACCAGAATGGGAAACATTTTCTTCCCTCAGGCCATCAGACCCCTCAACCGGAACTGAAGCATAAAACACATATACACACACGCCCAACACCCTCCTCCCTCACCCTACCCCTTGAACAACTCAGACTTTAATTACCCTTCAAAACACTCTTTGTTTATACTACACATTCTGTATAAAACACAACATTCTCTGTCATGTTGCTGCTACAAACTGCACAATAATATTTATTGCTTTTCTGTTCTGCATTTTGCACATGTTAACTCTGTAAACTCTGTTCTGCATCTTTGCACATTTCTGCTACTACAATACAGTACCGGTCAAAATACTGTATTTATCCTCTATGTAGCCATTGTCAATTGTACTGAACGTTGTCTTGTCTTGTCTCATTTAGTTATATTGTTGCTCTTGAGTTCTGTCCTGTTTGCACTTGTGTTTTTGTTCTGTACTGCTCTGTCCTGCACCAAGGTCCTGGAGGAATGTTGTTTCATTTTTACTATGTACTGTGTGTATATGGTAGAAATGACAATAAAAACCTTCTTGACTTGACTTGTTAATACTGCTTTTACATTCGTTAAAGATATTTGGCTTAGTGGGTTGAATGGAACGTGGACAAGCTCTGTCTAAACTGGCTCTGGCAGAAGGGATTGACAAAAACATAGTGCACCAGAAACAGTTTGCAATACAGTAAATACATATACATTTAAATTGTTCATTTTGCCCAGTAGTAATGGTACCCAAACAATTGCGCATGGTACGTCAGAAAAATAGCACCCAAGTAGAATTGCACATAGGAGAAAACTGTCATTGTGTATTGGATGTGTGCTGATTTTTTTTTTTTGTGTGTGTGTGGTCATGTGCAAGGTCTTTGTTGTGGAGCCTGACAGCGGTTGGAAGGAAAGACCTGCGGAATCTCTCTGTCCCACATCGTGGGTGCAGCAGCCTACCACTGAAGGAGCTGTTCAGTGCAGTCAGAGTCTCCTGCATGGGATGGAAGATGTTATGCAGCCAAAATGGCTAAACTGACTTCATTTATAATTCTTCTAAATATTTCTGCTGCTTTTGATTCTGTTAACCATGAGATCCTCCCCAAGGTAGGACACAATCCATTGCCAAGCAGAACCAGTGATTCGAATGTTTGTGAGTAAAACCTCACTCACAAACCTTCGAATCACTGGTTCTGCTTGGCAATGGATTGTGTCCTACCTTGAGGATTGCAGTTACCAAGTATCATGGAAAAGTTCTATGTCTGCGCCACAAAGACTTACCACTGGTGTTCTCCAAGACTCAGTGTTCAGACCCCTTCTCTTTTCCTTATACACACACTCTCTTAGTGATTATAAATCTTCACTTGAGTTTTCCCACCATTATTATGCTGATGACACTGAGCTTGTTCTCTCATTTCCTCCTGGTGACTTTCAGACCTCAGATCATATCTCTGCATGTCTGAATGACACTTCTTCCTGGATGACAATAATGGATGTTCTCTTTTTTTCTCAGTTTTATCTCACATTAACAATCTGTACCAAACTTGCAGGTGCCTTATTTCTAACATCAGGAGAATTAGATACTTGTCCAGTCACTTGTTATCTCAAGACTGGATACTGTAAATCACTCCTTGCTGGCCTTCCTCTGAAAACCACCAGACCTCTTCTGATAATTCAGAAAGCAGCAGCATGTCTGGTCTTCAATACTACAAAATTCTCACACACCACTCCACTACTGTGAACACTTCACTGGCTACCTGTGGCTGCTTGCACTTTGATTGAAACTGTGATGCTACAAAACCAGAAATCGTCCAGCTCCGTTTTACCTATCAGCACTTATTAGACTACAGATTACAGTTCACCCCCTTAGAGCACCAAGCACATCTCAAAACTTTTCCAGGCTTTGGCACGGACACGGTGAAACAAACTTCCCCAGACTGTCTAAAAAAAACCCAGCATTACTGCTGCAGTGAATGCGAAAGTTACCACTGCTCATGGTAGAAGTTACTACTACTATATTTCATTAGATGGCGAGCCACCCCATTTGATTCCTAAAGCTTCTTGATCCTGTGATCGTCAGATTCACCGGATATGCCTGTTCCAGTTCCCCGACTGGACATTCACGCCCTGGAGATCTTATTCTTCGGTTGCTCCACCACTGAACTTTAATAATGAGAAACTATTCTGATATTCTTTTATAAGAACAATTTTAATTCCTTTAAAGGGCCCAAATTTCCCTCCATCTGTTTATTTGTAAATGTTACTTGCATTTCTAATACAAGAAATATTGTTTTCCATAGACTTATGTGAGTTATTGCACTTATACTTAGCTCCTTTTGTACATAACAGCGTACTGTACTTACCCGAGGGCGGGTTACATGAGTTACTCTAACTTAACTAATTTCACAAATAACAAACAAAGTCTTCTGTCTGTAATCTGATAGGACCCTAGTGGAGTACTAACTCCATTTATGTACAAACTCCAAACCACCATTTGATTTAACTAGTAAACTACTTCAGCTGTCATTTTATTTATTTGACTATACTAATTATATCTACCTCTCTTACTGATAACAGCATTTTGTGTACATAGCACAGTGTTTATAGTACAGAGTATTTTCTGGAGAGTTATTTTGACTTTGTTTATATTTTATATTGCTCTGGACTTTAAATGAATCAAATTAAAGGTCTTAATTTTAATTTTAGGCGTACTAGTGAGAGGGACATGTTTTCTTACGGACTATAAAGCACAGATGTATGTCACTCTGTATAAGAGCATCTACCAAAAAATACATCACCAAAACACTTACATTTACAGCAGCTGGTAAATGTAAATGTTTGGGTGATGTATTTTTTTTGAAGTGATTTAGGCAATTTAAATGACTCATGATTCGTCGTGTTTGTTAGCAATCTTAGCATCGCAGCTGCAGTTCTAAACTAAAGAAGCAAAATTTGGACATCTGTGCAAAGTTTCTTTTTGGCTAAGTTTGAAACTATTATAATCTCACAAATGAGTTACACCAAGTGACCTATAAATATATAAATATATAGATCTGTAACTGTTGCTAATACTGAATGAAGTAGCCAATTTGATCACTCAAGCCCTAAAAGGATTTATAAGACTTTTGATTTAAAAAAAAAAGACAGAAACTCATAGTGGTTCAGAGCTTGGATGACTAAACAAATCTGTGTGCAGCATTTGCAGTGAGCGAAGACAAAGCAGGGGTAAATGTTTTAATGCACAAGTGTGAGGACTACAAAGGAAATGTGTGGAGGCTGACATTAAAGCTTTCAATTTCTCTGTTATAATTGCCTTGGATATGACACCTTGGCAGAAGTTCCCTTGAGTGTTGGCAACAATATGGCTTAAATGAGGTGTTTGTGCTGAGCGAGTTGCACAGTTTTACTTTAATGGCCTGTTATTCGCACTACCCTAGTGTGAGGAATTATTAATGTCCTAAATCACCAGCCAGAAAGAAGTGAGCTGTGTGGGACTTCCATTAATCATGTCCACTAAGTTGTAGTGAGCATTGATTAAACACAGAACATAAACACACACACACACACACACACACACACACACACACACACACACACACACACACACAAAGCTTGGACTATCTATTGCAGACATTTACAGGCTGCGTGCCATTGGTTAGCACAGACTTTTCTAACAGTTGATAAGCTTCACAGTTAGATCAGTTAACTCACTTCAGGTCTTCTTAGTGAATGTGTATGTTCTTTTATTTCTTTAGGTGTATTTGGATGTTTTCTCTGTTTTTGAAATTCAAGATGTTACAGGAACTTTGAAGAAACTGAACTTAACAGTATGAGACATAAACTCAATATTTGTCTTTCTGTATGAATCACATTTTCTTTTACATCATGGGTCTTTTACATCATGACAGCTGGGTGTATGTGCATCACTTACGTGGGGAACAGATGGCACCAGGGTGCACTATGGAAAGAAGATTTAACAATATTGGTTAAATGGTGATGCATGACACACTCAAATCCCCTCGTTACTGCTGGAGTTGATGCTGTGGGCCTGTAGTCATTAAAGCCACAGTTCTCTGGAACGAAGAATATCACAGCTGATTTAAAATGTGAAGGAATCTTGTGATTTTTAAATGACCAGCTAAAATGTTTATAAAGCAAAGGGAGTTTTTGTTGTATGCGTGTAACAGCATATTCATAGCTGTAAACTTATGACTTGGTTAAATTGGTTATGGGTAAAGGAAACAAGGCACCAAGTCCTCACTCCATAAATTGAGCTTTCATAATGAGGACATAATGAACAGTGCAGCCCATCAAGTCCCTAGCCAGATAAGCTCTTAATTGTTTGCTCCTCTCAGGAAGCACATATATATGTGATGGGGCTATTTTGGTCTTAAGTGTGTGTGTGTGTGTGTGTGTGTGTTTGTGCGCATGTTTGTGTAAAAGACAGAATAAAAGAAAGATGTCTAGACCAATGGTGTTAGTTTCAAAACCACATTGGACTGAAATCGTCAAAGCATGACACTAAAATGGTTAACAATGTGCCTACGTTGCTTGAAGTGAACAGAATATTTTTAGTGATTACAAATTATGAAAGCTACTCTATATCACCACAACAAGGTGTGATATGCATCAGTGTGTGTAGAGTTTGATAGACTGTGTAGTCTGCATTAATGTGTGTTGAAGTCTGGCATCAGTGGAAGTTTAGTCCCTTTTAAATACACCAGCTTTGGGTGATATAAATG
>JBBPCX010000154.1:25146606-25177214 GCA_037974365.1 Hydrocynus forskahlii
ACACCGAAAAGACTTTTTTGGACTGAAACCGAAAACCGAAAATGAGGAAACACTTGGCCGTCCCTTTATTTATGTGTTTATTGGGTTTTTTATGATCATTTATTCGTATTTTTTAGTTTTATCTTTATTTTCGTTTGTTTTCCGCATAGACATATATGGTTTACCACATGATCTACCTAGAGTAAGCCCAGTGGGTGAAAACAGTCAAAGTGAACTCAGAGAGCTTTGTGTTCAAAACGCATGAGTTAACCGAACCGTGCCGCGGACTCAAAGCGGCAATTTAGTATCTCTGATCTATAGGATGTGCATGTCTTCCTATCTGTAATAGGAAACCAGAGTACCCATTGGAAACTCAACAAAGGACCTTTGACTGCCCTGGTCAGGAATTTAACCCAGGACGGTGCTTCAAGACGATGCATATAAATACTATAAATATGCTGCCTTGTGAGGTATCATATTTTGTTTGTAAATGAAAATGCATCAGTTTTTGTGACGTCACAATAATTCAAAAGCTTAATTTTCATAAATGTACTATATAGACTGGGGTGAACATTGTATTTTGAAACTTTAAGGACACTTCCATGCTACAATAAATGATTTTATTTTTGAAAACATAAGGAAAATTCAGTTTTCCAATGCCTTTTTAAGGCATTTGTATTCCGCTTTCTGAACATGCTTGTTCTGTTTGGTGTACCTGTTTAATGAGTAGTTTTGTTTTCATGTTTTTTTTTATTACTTTTAGCTTGAGTAACTCTTTACTTAACTTTCTTTATTTAAAAGTTCATACATAAATGATATCAGAGGGTGATGAAAGTACTACAGGATGTCCAAAGGGGCAAGACACAACTGAGACAGGGAAGAATTCAAGGAGAGGCCAGAGGACAAAGCAGGGGCATCAGCTGAGTGAGATTTGGTGAATTGAGATGTTTGTACACTGCAATAAAAACAACAGTGGGTTGTTTTAGGCTAAAAGGTCTTAACAGTAAGCACACTGTGTCAGCATCAAAAGAACAATACCAGTCTGGAAGTGGTTACAAAGGCATTTAAAGGGCAATCCAGCAAGTCACAAAAGAGCCAAGATGAAAACATAAGGAATGGCAGCTGTTTCACATAGCCCACTAGTTAACTAAATTTATTAAGCCTATTTTAGCAGCTAAGACTGTTAGACAGCATAGATTTTCATTATAACCCTATCTTGTTGAACACTGTAAATGTGTCTCATTGATTAAAATGGATCTATCTTGAGCTACGTTTGTAGGTGTATTGGTAGCCATCCCCTAAGTGTTCAGACATAATTAGTATGTTTAGAGGCACACCATCATTAGTTTGGTCAAACCATACTACTATTACCTGTGACCAGTGTTCAGGTAGTAACTTCACTTCAACATTTGTGGGATATGCTTTGTCCTTTTGTTAACTTCTCCATGTGTTTTTGCTCGTCCATGTTTATGTTGGGTTCTTTTTGTTGCTTCATCTGCATGTGCTGCTCTGTTGAGGTCAAAATGTCGGTCTAACTTTTTTCCTTGTTACCTTGTTCCCCATGCTATATGTGCCTCCACCTTAGCCCCATCTCCAGGTGAGTCTTCTCACTTGTGCTCCTCCTGCCAAAAGGAGTTTCTTGTCTTTCTTACTGTCTATACATCCCTGTTTTTGTTTTGTTTTGTTCTGGTCAAATCCAAACTTGTTTAACTCTGTCAGATCCAAACAAGTCTGCATTAACTCCGTTGAGAGTAAATATCTTTTTTAAAAAAAGGTTTGTCTTATCTTCAAGTCTCTCCTAACAAGACCGATTGTTATGACAGTGAATGGTGCTATTTTAATACTCAGAAACAAGGCAGTTTAAAACAAAGACCTTAAATTACAAGCTACAAAAATAAAATGTAAAGCTTGCAAAGCTGAAAAACAAGTCTGACCTGTTTAAGAGAAACTTCTTCAGCACTGAACCATTCATTTCATATTTGCAAGACTAGACGATTCAAGAAACTACTCGTGGAGTTTATAGAAGTGGAAAGTTTGGTCTATACTAGCCATCTTTAAGAACCATGTAGTTATGTTTTAACAATGCAACACTGTAGCAATTTATCATGTATTTGCTGTTACAGATGGATTACAGTAAATAGTGTTAATAATGTTAATGTTAATACTTTAGTTTTTTACTCATCTCATTGCATGTAATGCTTGTGAAACAATATAAGCAATACTACTCTTAATTCTTTTAATTATCTTCATCTTTTTTAACCCCAACACCACTTGTGTTCTGAGGGCTCATGAAGCTAAAAAGTAGAAGGGCTAAAATTACAGGACAATTTAGGTGTCTGTCTCCAAAGCAGTGAAGCTTTTATAATGAATTTGTTCATCCCAATTCACTGCACAACGATTTGCCACATTTTCCCCTTAGCCCTTCTATTCCATGCAGCAGTGAGGCCAAAGAGCAGTTTAATTATGGATTTCACAAAACAGACTCTACACTTGTCTCCATGCAATGCAAAACCCCAATCTCTGTTTTGAAAGGCCATCATTAAGGAATAAACTCTCTGGTGCAGAGACTTATAAAAAGCACTGATGACTGAGTGCTGGGAGCCTTTGCAACTGTTACCCTACAATTAATAGTTTTAAACGTGAAAGACAAGGCCCATGTTCATAATTAAGCAGTCAGAGATGATACGTCGAGCGCAACCCGAGGACTTTCTGGAGAGCTAATAGGAGCCATTTTGTTAACAAGCTATTGTGGGCTGATGAGGCAATGAGAAGGGGGTACTTGGAGTGACTGGGCTGGCATGGAGGGTGCTATTAAACTATCCTGGCAACAGCTTCAAAAACCTAAACACCATACAATACTTGGAGGATATTTCGACTGCCTTCAGTTAGTGGCATACTTTGTAACTAGTTGGATATCATACCAAGAGGCACAAAGACAGTGGATTATATTTAGGTCTACATGCCACCATGTGTTTTTGACTCATAAATGATTTCTTAAGCCTAGAGAAAGTTGTTAGATAAATATATGTGATTTTCAAATATCTACTTTAAACGGCACAGCAGAGGATTATATATGTTCAATATTGGTCCTCAGCTGATACCGCTGCTCTTGTTCTCCCGACATATTTTAAAGCAAAAAAGAACTGATCACAAACACTTCTGCAGGCTGCTGATTAGGTATTGTAGTTTGAAACCACCATGGAAGTGCTGTGACAAATGCCGCCGAACCATGATTTTAGCAGCCTATCTAATCTCAGCGTGAGCACAAAGCAATAAAATTTTAACAACGCAGTTGCTCACTTGTAACTATCAAGCGCTCATTAGCCACAGCAAAACACTTCTGCTGCAACTAAAATTAATTAAAATCTTACCAAACAAATAGCTAATTAACTCAAATATATGTACAATGTGCTTTCCAAACAACATTTTGCTCCAACCTAACAAAAATGCATAGTGATGGGGCAAGAAATGTGAATTGTCTGGGGAAAAAAGGTCCAAACATTAAAAAACTATTCTTCCTAGAACCAAAAACATCTTGTCTAAGGGCAAAACTTTTAAGGCCCATCGCTAGCTTGGTGTATACCATCTTCATCTGATGTGCATCTACTTTTTTCTATAAAAACTGACCATATCAAAACAATGACTTCTTTTTCCAAATAATGGCTTTTCGCTTTATATGTCAAAATCGTGACTTATGGGGATCCCAAGTGGTGGTCTGATCCCTTGCGATGTCACAACTATTTGTAGCTAGCAGTCCAGGAGATCACAGTTCTCACCAGTGGGTACCGGTGCTGGGTTATTGGGTAGGATTCTTGCCTCTGGACCAAGAGGTCATGGGTTTGAATCCTACCTTCAGCATACCACCACTGGGTTCCTGAAATAGTCCCTTAACCCCAAGTTAGGGACTGGAAGTCGCTTTGGATAAAAGCGTCTGTTAAATGCAGTAAATGTAAGCTCGCCTCTCTCTAGATGGGTAGGATTGCCCTCCCTTTCCCCATCACTTAGTGTGATGCTACCCACTGCTGTCATCTAAATTAGCCATTAGCGCTCTCCATTAATTGTGTGGGGCTGTCCAATGACGTTGCATTAGCAGCAGGTTGAAAAAAACCTTAACAATCTTGAAATAAATTCTTACATTTGTAAGTAAAAATAATTTGAAAATAAATGATTTGTCAAAATTTGAGAAAATTAGTCATATTTTGTTGATCTTTTTAAATAATACATTCTTATTTTGATACACTGTCAAAGGGGTGAGACTTAATACAGTTAATAACTGTTTTTAATGGGAATTGGTACCACATTCTAATATACAAATTCATTCTTTGTCTGAGCCTGCCTTTTATCCTAACTAAAGTCTCGGGGGTCCTGGAGCCTGCCGCAGTGCTCAAAGAATGAAAAGTGAAACACCCTGGACAGGTCCATCACAGTGCAGACACATATTCACACACACATTCACCCTAGGGGTAATTTAGTGTCTCCAATTCACCTGCCGTGGGAGGAAACTGGACCTCCCGACAGATGCACATGCTGACCTAAGGACTGAAGTGTACAACAGTAAATGTATTTTTCATGGTGGTACCATCCTTGACATACAGTAAGAACAGTGCTTCAGAGAGATGGTTAATGGAATACACGCCTATGAATCAACAGCACAGCTGCATTTATTTAAAAAATAGCCAGGTTGTCGAGACACCGCAGTGGTGTTAACTAAAAGTGCACTCTTATGATGTCTGTTCATTTAAAGTTGGCTGGTTTTACAGGGTCTGGATTGCCATCATGAATGCATGCGAATTCAAGCTTCTACTGCAGCAGAAATAAATATAATAACAGATGAGATGTGTTCATCATAATACACCCAATACAGTTAATTTTATCTTCTGTTAGAGTGTGTAGCGATGGAAATTAATAACAATGAAGCTTGGATTATAGCAAGCTACATATGATTTCACAGCTAAATTGTGTTATTTTTTCCATATATCATTTAACATATATCATTAGACATGTATTACATAACTCATATTAATGCTACAATCGTACTGGACAGTATATCTTTAGAATTACACAGGATATATCACTGAAGACGTCCTAGAAAATGTGTTGTACAATCGCTACAGAACTAGTAACCATAAAACTAACGTATAATAATAACCACTAATAACCATTAAAAAACAATGTTTTTACTTTACATGCTTACTTTACGACTATTTGTCCAACACATGCTTTTTGCTGTCACTCATAAGAACCTAATAGTCTAATAGGGCAATTGAGAAATCATACATTCTATGAAACAGGTGTGAAATACATACAGTCTGTGCAAACTTTAGGACACACATTTAATTTTACATTCCATTTTAATCCAGTGTGTTAAGCTCAAAAATAAATGATCAGAAAATATTTAAGTTTCCCATGGAAGCTATGGTAAAAGCTAAAACATGATGATAACTGTACAAACATAATTGGAGTTTTACTTTACCTACTACTACTACTACTACTACTACTTCTACTGCTACTACTACTAATAATAAATATGTGACATTAAATCACATGAACTGACATCATTTGTAAACTCAGAGGAGCTTTAAGCTGACAAGTTTTACTTTCATTCATTTTTGCTAATCTTCGGTCACCTCTCTGCCTTTCTGGTCAGTCTGCTCTAATGAGGGCAGCAAATAGTCTGATTACAGAGAATAGTGAAGATCTTATTAACCTGTCCTGTTAAATTCTTCATTAGTTGCCAGTGATAGGTACAAGTTTCAAAGCTATGCAGCGCAAATGAATAAAGATTAGAGCTCTGCTACCCCACTCAAACCTAATGGGAAAAATACAGGGATGGGCCAAGTTTTCATGTTTATCATTGGGATCACATCAGGCCTGGGTTTGTTTGCTAGTGGTTAATAGTTTCAGGTAGAGGATTTGTCATACTGTCTATATTTCTATTTAACTTGCATGCGCATTCTGTGTTTGGAATTGCTCAGTAGTAAGAATTGTGGGTTAATATGCTCTTCAATGAAGCCATGGATGATGACAAGGATGTGTTGGGTTGGTGGAAAGGTCACCTTTTTTTTTGTTAAGATAATAAACACAGAGTTTGTTACAGATGTGTGAAATACCAGTTTACAGCAGTTATAATCAATGAAACCTGTAGCAGTAGTACATTGAATATTGAGGTACAGAAGGGTCCTTGCAAGGGAGATGTAAAATGAATGAGAAATGTTGAGCGTGATGTGAGACCAGGAGATTAGATCTAATTACATAAGTTTCAAGTGTTAGAGCTAGCAGCCTTGCATTGTTTCCTTGATTCCTAGCCCTTTCAAGTAAATAATTTCAACCAGACATTGAAGTTTTTATGCCTTTGTGCCTGTATCTTCAGGCTTCTCATTTCTAGCCTCAATCGCAAACATACTGGTCCATTAAACCTGCAAATCTGTGCTCTTAGATATGCAATTATATGAAAAGAAAAACATGAAGGAAACACTTTCTCCTGAGACAACTGTTGATGGAAAGATCTGAATTAAAACTGTCACGAAGCAGGGAATGTCATTAACATTAAATCGACTTAAAAGAACAACACCATTAGAGCTTTATACCATTTCAGAAACAGAGGAGAAGTCTATTTTGTTCTGTGACCTTCAAGTGCAGAAAACAACGCCTTTTGTCCATTTGACTCTAAATAGACATGTTTTCTTCTTTGCTGTTTATTTTCCTGTGCATTTCTGCTTTCTTATACTTACAGCTCAGCTTTGCAGAAGTGAGGGCTGCTGCTGTGATTCAGGTACCAATCCTAGCTGTGCCACATGCCATCCACTGCTTGAAGTGCTTCAAAGGAGAACTGGCTCTAGGAAAGGTTCGTACCTCTTCTGCCACCATACAAAAAACTGACCAGTCAATCATCAATGATCAATGTGTGTATATATGTCAAACATCTTTTATTTTATTTCAGGTGAATATAGTGACATATGTATGCAAAGTAGTCCATAAATACGCAAAAGGATTTCACACAGTTTGGTCATTTTCATTACCCAGTCTTTACAAGCATCATCTCTCATGCAAAACACCCTGTTTCACAGCTGATTGAGCTATAACTATCTATAGCAGGTGATGACCTGGTAGGGCTTGTTGCTGGGAGAGCTAGATTTAAATGTACTAATTCATCAGCCTTGCCTCCATGTTTTGCCTGTTTGTAAGCACGAATGAGCAGAAGTCAGTTTGTTTTTATCTTGTGAGAAGCACAGTCAGTGTTGTTTGAACTCAGAGGTAAATTTAAAACCGCACGACGTGGGCACGGGTCAACATTGGCTGGTTTTTACACAACCAGGCTGAAATTTGACAGTGTGTACTAGCATAGCCTGAGGGACAGTGAACCACTGTTTTACAGTACTTTTCTAGCCCAGCACAGCCAAAGTCACATTTGTTCTGGATGATCTCTTCTTCTCCTTGAATCAGCCTCTGAAATATTTGTGTGCGCTCTTACTTGTCAAATCAACCACATTTTATGCATGTGTGAGCATGCGTGTGTGCATAACTCAAAAGGGAAAAGGTGTTTGTGTCTCATATTGTAAAAACAGGCTAGACTTTGAGGAGCACGTTGAGTCAGGCCCCAAATGCTGTTTGGATTTTGACACGGTAACTGGTCAAGACTGGTTTATTTTAACACAACCATGCAATGTTTCCACGCAAAATTTTGCTGCTGACCTCGATGATCCAGCTGACATTAGACTGATCTCTGCCTTTTGACTTCTTCCAGAGCATTATTAGCCAGTTCTCTCTATCATGCAATATATGGTCATCTGACTACAATTTAAAAAGAAAAAATGTGAGAATGTGTCAACTCTGTGACCCATAAATGGGTCCTCACTTTATTTCTTAAGTCTCATTACTACATAACATGTGTATTCATTTCAGCACAGCCAATGAATAGTTTGAATAGAATGAATAGTTTAAGATGAATGATTCCATAATTAGTCTGCAGTCTGAGGACTTAATACGCCATAGCCACACAATTCATGTTGTGGGTGCAAATTTTGTTTCTTGACCAATATGTTTTGATTAATAATTCATTATTACAGTGTGGTACACGCCTGGGGCTGTCTTGTCTTTCACACTACTAAAATCAGCAATTCCTCCATGTTGGAGCATCAGTGTTACTGAAAAACCATATGGTTGTATGTGTAAGATTTTACTGTGCATGTAAACATCAGCTCATATGCCTTGCAGGATGTTTACTACCCTTTTTTGTGGAGCAACATGGTAAATTGCCTTGACTCACTGTATGTTCCTTGACTCACTGTATGTTCCAAGTGTTCTCTGGGTTAAGAAATCGCTGTATACAAACTCCTTTTATGTTCTTCCTATCTTTGCCACACAATCTTCTTCAACATTATGTACATTTCTAGAGACACTCTCCTCCATTCCACAGTAACTCAGCTCTGATAACGTTTCTTTCCTCCTACTTGTCCCAGAAGCCCCTCCCTAATTAAGTGTTCAACAATATCATTATCCCCATGGGGTTTACCACAGTTTTTGCCACACATGACATTAACATTATCATAGTCACATTTCATCTTCTCACATGTGTCATCACATCACTTCATCTCAGTACTTCATTAACATGGTTTTTCTCTGTATTTACAGAGAACATTCGCAGCCCACTACTTCTAACTGAAAAACCTCATGTGAAAAATGAAGTGATTGTTTTTTAACCAGTCCAGAAACTAATATAAAAAGTGTAGAGAAAATGCATGATTATTCCTGCTCTGCTCAGATTTCCTCAGTTTGGACATTTCAGAGAAATCTCATAGCCTGGTTTCTGTGTTAAATATTGTGAAGGTTTTAAAGAGGCATATATGTTCACCATGTGAAGGGTTTTTGCAGGCTATTGCTGTTGAAGTGCTATTGTTTCTAGGCATTTAGGTTTTAAAGCTTAGGCCTACAGCAAGTCCTGCATTTAAAAGTTCATTAATATCTCACTAATTTTTTCCAATTAGTTTCTTCAACTCTGGATATGAAGAGATACTGGGTCGAAAGTGCTGGAAATAGCTTAATTGTTGGTGTCATTGGAGCAGCAGCCATACTGCAGATGGTCCAATTGGAAGGGCTCGATGCATCTGGAGCCAGAGGGACAGATGGAGTAACTGAGGGATGTGGAACAGCCAGCGCAAACTCTGCTTGAGAGAAGAACTTTGGAACCACATCAAGACATCTCCCTATCATACACACACACACACACACACACACACACACAAACCTTTCTAGTGTAGCACAAAATCTAGGTTTGGGCCTTCTAGTCTTGTGTACTCACATCTGGATCCCGTACTCATTGCATCTGATAATTGAACTTCGGAGGAAAAGACCATTATAAGCAACGCTGCACCACTGGCTAACTTGACCTGCCACTGGTAATTTCTACAGATAATATTTTTTTTTCAATTAGCCAGTAATTTTTCTCAAAATCTTGTAGACATTTGCCCTGTACCTGACAAGCCAAATACAAGTTCTACATCCTTCATCCTGCCCTATCTTAAACTCTGCCATGGCATCTGTTTGTGAAGATAAATTTGTGGACAGAAAACAAGAATTTTCCACAGCTATGCCAAGATTAGCAGCCATGGTTAATTGGTCTCAAATGCTGGTCATGACCACTGCCAGGCATTAGGAACAATCTGTTCAGGAAGGAAAAAGAGAACTATAGATCACTGCAATTATCTTGAAGTGGAAAAAAATGCATCCAAATTTCTTTTTACATTTTTCTGGGGATAGTACCACATTGCCACCACTGATATCTGTTTGTACTAGTGTAGCTGCATTTATATAACTATTTCTCTTTACTTTTCATTTCAGCATTAATTCTGAATATTTTGGCATGTTTGGGCTTGTTCTTGTTAGATTGATATCTTGTTGTTCTGAATAACGGATAGTATTTCATATAGTTTTATTGATGGGGAACGCTTAAGGCCTCATAGGCTTCTAGAGAAGGCCTAATGATTTCTGGTCAGGAAACAAAAGGGTTATAATGTGGAAAACTATCCAATCAAAAATTTCTTTTGGTATCTGAGTACATACAGCACAGCCGGCTTTCCCATTGGTTGAACTTCAGGAGCTTCAATAAGGGAATAATATTTCAAATAAACTACCTGTATAATTAGAACAGGACAGAGGAATCAATCACATTTGGACTTACAATGGCCAGGACCAATTTCATAAAAAATAAATTTCATTCTAGGCTTTTTGGTAATCCACCATCCATCACAGATTGTAAATATGAGCCATATGTAGCCTGCAACAGCACATGGTAGGTACAGGCCTACAGGGACCATTGTTATGAAGCCACAGACAAGTGTTGTAAACTTCTCTTTTTATTTCTAATTGTTATGCTTTGTTTCAGTGATGCCACAGAAGAACCACTTTTGAACTATTTTTGTGAAGTAGTCTGAAGACTTTTTATGAAGCGTAAAGAACCTCCACATAAAGACTCTAGAACAAAGATTTTTCGTAGAACCATTATACAAATGATACATATTTTTTAAGAGTGTAAATGGACCAACTAGCTATAGAATCAATTCTCACAATTCATGTAGATATCCAGAAGGGAAACATTAATCAGTGCAACTAAAGAGTTGTCAGGATCCCTGCAGCTAATCAATGTCCAATAAAAAATATAAATAACCAGCTGCGGTGTAAGAAAGATATACCTGTTTGAATAGGGGAAGGTTCTGTTTGAACATACTGCAATGAAAAGCACTACAATATAATATATAAACATGCACTGGAGCGCTCCTCTCTCTCTCTCTAAATATGCAGTGGATTGACAAGGCAGTGAAAATTATCCTCCAACTGGGTCTTTCTAAGGAGTAAATGCTCTTTAATTACTTCATTAAGAAAATCATAAGGCTGTAGTTTGCTGATTGTGAGCTGAGCTTTTATTGCCTTCAGTAGTGTCCATCATCAGAATGACCTTAGGAATTCCTCAGAGGAAGATCAAAAAGTGCCTGCAGCATTTAGTCAGGCTCAGTACCTTATGAGCAGATCTGGGCTTAGGCCCAGTGAGTTTAGACCCACTTTTCATTGGTCCACCCAAATCACTGCTGACGTTTATTTTCACTGTTAAAATCTTTTGAATCAGTACGACCTATCAAGTATGACCTATTTAAAATTCTACATTACTGTGAGGTGTCTGTCAAGCATCCCTCCCTCCTGAGTCACCAACACATTTTCATACACCTAACTACATCTGAGGACTTCTCATGAGTTTATGTTTATGTCATAATGAGTATGAGCTCACAGAGGATTGCATTAACAGCACTCCTGTCAGCACTTTGGTGATAAAAGACCATTCAATAGATTAAGGGCTTTGAAACAAGTGAACAAGTGCAAAAGTGTCTATTATGGGCTTTGAGTTTTTTGTTCGGGTCCACACACAAGCTATATTTCCTACTACAGTTACAGTGCAGTGTTTAAATAATTCTACGTTAACAGTTATAGTTATACCCCTTGTCTGTGGGAGTATAATTTTAACTCAGTCCACCTCTAAGTTGATTGCAATTGTGGTGCCACTACTGCTTATAGATAACTTAATTTTCAGTTCAGTGTTCATTTACAGCTACTTGATTTTGACACTTATGAATTCCAGCTCCTTAAGAGTACTGTCTTATCAGACTAGAAATTACTCCTAAATTTGCCCTCAAACTCTTGTAGCAGATGCTTTACAGCCTGCCTAATATGGTTTAGCAGTTTGAGTGAAGAAGGGACGGGCTCTTCCTCTTCCTCTTTTGTTTCAGATATGTGAAATCTGTCAATGTGAATAAATATTTAGCATATTTCAGTACAGGCTGTGGTTAACATTCAAGAGAGTGTGTGTAAAATAATTAGTCCAACACAGAAGGAACTAAATACACACACACTTAACACAGGAAGCAACAGGAACAGAACATCACTTTAACTTAAACATCGGCCAGCTGTGAATACTCACACAAAATTTCAAAATAAAAGTTCACACAGGACAGGGGGGCCTCTAGCGGCCGCTGACCAGGGATGTCACAATATTGTACATGATTTTCTGAATGTATGAAGTATACGCAGAAGCCTCTGAGGCCTCGGTAGTTCAGATCATCCTGAGGGTGATCTAAATATACACTTATACAGGCCTTAACATGGTCAGTGTCTCAAATTTCAGAATTCTAATGCTTTCTATTGTTTATTTCGAGGTTTCAGTGAAAAATTCCTGATTTTCTATGACTTTCACTGTACATCACAGTTAAACTATTATAAGGCATTGGTATTATTAATATTGTTAGTAATGGTCGTAATATCAGTAATACTAACACATTTTTTTCATGTAGTGGTAGTTAATTTGTAATATACATTTGTAATAAACAGTATCGTCAGCTGACTGTGTGTGATTTCATGTTGTGTGGTTTGTAGCAATGGGCCATGATGTAAAGTAATTCAATATTGTCATATGGTCTGCTTTCACTCCCACCTACTATCTAATCATGAAATTATTGTTAACTTGTACTAAACATTAATTGATTGCTTCTGGGATGAGCTGAGAGCTCTTCAATTACATGTTTAATCCGCTGGGATTATATTAAAGCACAGCTCTTTGGTTGATTATTTGAATATTAAAAACATTGTCATCAGTTTGCTCTGCCTCTTCAAAAAAGATGCTTTATTTCTTCCACATTACATATTTCAACAGGCTATTAAACACATCTGGAGATGCGATATAGCTTCCCAGTTTATATATAAATAATCATTTTAGAAAGAAGATTTAATGCTGTAGTGGCTCAGTAGGTTCAGACAAAGAGTTCTTAGATGGAGTGCTGCATCATGTTCTGGTACCTTAAAATCTGAAAACATGAGCTTTGTAAGTTTGTTTGTGCTGAACAGCTAAAGTTTGCACTTTGCACTTATGCTGATGTACCATCAATCTTACCAGTTTAGGAATCTATAAATCCTGGTTATTACACTAATAAATCTTTCTTTGCCTCACTTATCTTCTAATTGGAAACCAGACCCAAGTTTAACCTGACTCTCTGAAGAGCAGTCATTTTATCTATATGTCTTCCGCAGGATACAGATAGGAATGAAAGTGCACTTTATATCCTATATATACACATTATTATTTATTACATATCTCAACCTTAAATAGACATAAACAATACAAAACATTAGACATGCACCACACACAGACTGGAATTTGTTTCACTCAAATTCAGTCATGGAAAACATCATTTAAAAGGCACATAGGGACACACACACACACACACACACACACACACACACACACACATACACACAAAAACATACTCATGGTGGTCTCCACAATGCAGAAGGCAAAAACTTTCTTCATTTCCAGCGGAAGTGAATGTAAAGCATTTGTATTCCAAATAATTAAGTAGCCTTTTTATTGGGTTATTAGTCCACACAGTGTAACAGAAGGTTCTACTGATGTAGAAAAATAAATGTCCCTGACCATGTCTATACAAGGTTTTCTTTGGTCAGTTATGATATTTTTAATTACAGAGATGTGTTGTCCTGTACAAAAAAAGCCAAAAGTAATAAAAGTTTTGGTGAATTTGAGACCTTTCATTTAAATATGACTTTATTTTGAAACTCAGTAAGGCAGCATCTAGGTCAGACTGATGGAGCGAATTGCTGATGGATGTATGTGCAAATAATTAAA
Organism: Hydrocynus forskahlii; assembly: GCA_037974365.1. Classification (NCBI taxonomy): domain Eukaryota; kingdom Metazoa; phylum Chordata; class Actinopteri; order Characiformes; family Alestidae; genus Hydrocynus; species Hydrocynus forskahlii. The sequence continues at coordinate 25,160,267 of JBBPCX010000154.1, forward strand.
TTAGTCTAATTTCTCCTGGATTTCTTTTGGACCCATAACCTTGTCAGCTCTTATGAAGCTGGATAATCATTACAGTCTTAGGTTATTGCAAAGCAGTAAAAAAAAAAAAATTATAACATTATAAACAACCTGAAAAGCTAAGTGTCCCCAAACTATTGAGGGGAGTGGCCATTTGTGTGAGTGGATTTCTCTGAATACCCCAGAGATAAGCACATTGCACAGCTAAAGATATAATTTCTCCATTACCTGCACCGTGTTGCTGTAGGCGCACTGTACGACGACAGAAGAATGTGTCAAATAACACATATCTTAGCCTGCAATTACCAGAGCAGAAGTGACCTCATTTAGCATAAGAGAAAATGCCTGCATTGTCGGCTTCACTGCTCTCTTCCCTGGGAAACAATTTGCAGTGACGCTGCCAACAGCCAGTGATTAAGTAGACTATCAAGCACAGCAGGCATTAGTGTTGCCCTGCTCGCCCCTGCGTTTCTCTCCAACGCTGCATTCCTCACTGTGAGATTGGGATGCTGAGACACCGGGGCAGTGTCACACTGCAACATGTCTGTCTCTCTGACAATGGGATGCCTGGATAATTGGGCCAGTGTGGACTTGGCTTGTAAGCTGGACTTGTTCTGCAGCCCTTCCTATATGCATCCACTTCTATCCTTACCATGCTCTAATCACATGTGCTGTACAGTAGGTGTATCTTTGTTAACAAGCACCACTATTGCATCTCATGGAGGCTCATTTTAGGAACTAAAATGACCCAAGAGCCAGAAACTAACTGGTTAGGCAAATGTTTAATATAGCACAGTTGCCTGAAAAATCTGAGAATTTCCCTAATTACAAAAACAGGCTTAGTTTAAAGGGGACATATTATGCAAAACTCACTTTAGTTATAACAGGTCTATGGGCTATACAAAACATTTTCATGAAGTTCTTTGCACAAAATCACTCTCACATAGAGACATCTCGCCAGCTCTATTCTTGACAGTTTCAGTCCCTTTCAAAATGAGCCATCTAAATAATCTGTTGCTGGCCACGCCCCACCCATCCCATGCTTACCACACGTGAAAATGGCAGGAAACAGAGGCGCGATCCAGCCCTATATGTTCGGATTTGTGTTGTTCTTTGCAGCCAATAACACAACACTTCATGCGTGACTTGCCTTTGCCTGTAACCATAGCGTTCGGCGTCTTATGCATGCTCGTAAAACCAGCAGGCAAAAATGGCAGATCTTCAACTAATCTAGTGGGTGGGGGCTCGACAGATGAGGGGTGACTCTATGCAAATTTCCCTATTCTGACGTCAGAATAAGGGACCCGTCGAAATGGTTCATAGAAGCATATGATTCCTGACACCAAACTCTTTCAATTGATTCACAGAAAACAGATGGGTGTTTTTTTTTGCGCTTGGAGTGTTTACAGGGGCAGTAGAGACCCAAATGGAAATACAAAAGGATGCAAAAGGTGAGTTTTGCATAATATGTCCCCTTTAACAACCATTCAGAGAAAACAGATACATGATGTGTCCACCTTATTAGAAACAACCATCTTGTACTTCCCCTGACCAGTTGCAGAGTGTGGCCCATGTGTTGTTCTGCAAAAGTTGTCAGTAGCCTATGCATTTTTTTGACCACAAGACAATTGACCAAGTTGGATTTGAATGACATAACATTGTTAATAATGCATTGTGATGGTGCAAGCTGTGTCAGTGAGGTTTTTCAAGTTAGTGTCACTGACACCCAAAAATATCTGGCCAAGAGAAGATAAGATAAGATACTGACCATTTATACAAAAATAACTACAGACTGACACCAGTTTTACTTATTAACAGATGAGTCATAAGCTTGTTGCAAAAATTAGAACTTAGAGTGGTTTGATGTAAAATTAATTTTAAAAATCCAGTTCTGATGAAGAATTAATGTCGTTGTAATACAAAATAGTCTCCAAAGAAGACTCGACAGAAACATGCTTTACTTCTTGAGAATAGATAGAAGTCCCTTTAAATTTAGAAGGCAGTGAAAGAAATCAGCACACATGTTGGTATGACTTCTACAAAGAAAGAAACAGAGCACATGACAAGTCATAAGCAAACAATTATGTAAACAATTATGTAGTAGATTCAGAAAGTGTGTAAATCAAGAACAAAGCAGATGCCATCTTCTATTAAAGGCAACTCGTTGCCCAGGAATACTTACAGTCTCAAACATATACAGTATTAAAACTGTTTCAGGGACAGGATAGAAAGGTTTCTGCCAATAATGTAATGGCCTGTCCAGTCACCAGACTTTAACTCAATTGATTCATTTCCAAGCACACAACCCAAAGGTGTCAGTGACATTACGTTACCCTTCAGAGAGGCACTCACATCTAAAACGGCTGAAGGAGAGGATTCTTAGAGGATTAGATAGAAGATCTATTCTGGATATGTATATTTCTCAAGTGGTGTAGTCTCCCATCTCCCTCTCTCTCTTTCTTCCTCAAAGCAAATGTTAATGATATGATTAGAGCATGAAGTGCAAGTGTCCTTCTGGTCATGAAAAGAGAAAAAAACTCACTGTCAACAAAACTGAATGTCCTCCTGCTGACAAAATTAACCCCATTATCACAAATGAAATACCTTTCACAAATAATTTTCTAGAAAGAAGAAGAAGAAAAAAACTATATATTTAGTTGTTGAATAATTTTATGTTCTATGAATATGCTTTGCTTCTATAAGATGGTGAGTGAGTTACTTGCATTTAATGGCTGTTTTAAATGAAAATGAAATAAATGAAAAGGCGGGTCTGCAGATCTTATTTGTCTGACATCAAAGATGGAATTCCAGGTGAGGGAGGAATTATATGAGGAAAATAAGCTGTCCCTGCAGACTGAGGTATGGCCTGATGATGCACATCCATTTGCAGCCTTAGTTGTAATCTTCTGTGAGCATTTTGAACAGCATTCGTGGCCTTGGGCAACCCATATGACACAGTAATTGAGTGATCGATGGGGAAACTGTCGATTGTGTCATAGAGGCAAAGGAGGGAAGAAAATACAAGAGCAGCACAAAGCAAATAAGGCTTCACCCTGTGCTCATTCATCTATCTGGGGGTCGATGTGATAGAGACACCAAGCAACAGTGCCACAAACCATATCATCATTCACTAAGGGCCACCGAGGGAGGGTGAAAAGTGTGATATGCAATTACCTAACCCTCGCTTCTGTCCCCCCGTCTAGACACGGGGCAATTTCCCTGTCACTCGATTAGACATGGCTGGAAATAACATGTGTTAGCAGTTGTGTTAAGCTGTTAGGTTATGACTTTGTGAATCAGCAGGTGCACAACAAACTAGATCAACATTAAGGGACATACCGAGAGGTCCTTGATCAAATCTTGACTGGTGCATGTTTGTTTGAGCTCATCTTGAGCCAGAGCATCTTTCATTGACTGCACTAATCAAAGTCTCTGATGCCTCTCACCTGCTCATCCACATGCATGGATTCTGATGTGGTAGATAAAGACAGAGAGTGGCTGGAGGAGGCTAAGTTCGAGGGAAACCCGCTGGCAGGCTTCAGCGCCTCCCTATCGATCTGGCTCTGTTCTCTCCTATCAATATCCCCCTGCCTATAATACAACCGGCTGACTGCATGGCAAGCTTGTTAACAGGGGTGAGATAAATAACCCAATTCCTGTGAGCACCAATTATATTCAGAGTGAAGAGAGCCTGCTTGCTCCTCCCTCCCTCTCTCCATATCCCTCTATTCTCTTCTTTTTCCATAGCGTATTGCCTATACCACTAATCTGGCGGATGAGAGCACAGTGTGGGGGTGGGCTTGGAAGAGTTTCTGGCTTGCTTTCATCGTTGTTATGCAGATGCCTCATTTGGGTTATTGTGGCATACTTGCATAAACCTGTATTAGGATTGGTAGGCCTAATTGAGGCACCCAAGCACTGTGGCTTGCCTGCTTTTTTAGCACACTCCAGTGTCTGGCCCCAGGAGTAAAGGGGGAAAAAAGAAAAGAAACCCGATAGAAAGAAAGAGAGAGAGACAGTGAAGGTCCTTAATCAGTCCACGAGGAATGAAAAGACAGAAAGAGTCGAGGCTCATGTGATTCCTCAGCTACAAGTGGAGCCCCGTTTATTGGGCTAAGCCAGTGGCCAGTTCGTGTGTTTTTTTGGAGTCTCAACACTAAAAAAAACTGTTGCCAACACAACAGTGTGACTAACTCTGAGAAGGCGGCCTCTTATCTCCACACTGAGAAAGTGGCACCAGAGATTACATTTACAGTGCGAACACAAGGGATCAAATGGGCCAGCACGGTGAGGAGCAAATGCTTCTGAGCTTGTGGAGAACAGTGTTAGCTCCAAAGTCAGTGCCGGCATTTCATGAGATTCATTAGAAGATTGATCAGCTTTTGGCCTCATACCAGCATAACAATTTCTAAAATATGTTTTACCTTAAGACTCAAATGTCCTCATCATATATCCCCCAACCCTCCGGCTGCAGGGGTAACTCTCTAACCCCCAGGCCACCAGCTGCCCCTGAATATTTTGAATTCAGTTCCATTTTATTTGCATTCTTTCAACAAAAAATTTTATTGAAAAAAGGTTTATTGAAATCCAGTATTGGATAATTAAACAGGGGGGCAACAGCGAAGAAACATTAAAGGAAAGAAGACTCAAAGGGAAAAACTCTTCAAAAGTACAGGAAAGAAACACGTTAAGGACCCAAGACTCAAACAAAGAATACTCCCTTAAAGTATCAAGAAGAAACTCTAAGAGAAAACAGGATTTAAAAGATAAACTCCCTAAGAACATGAGTAAGAAACACTAAGAGGAATCAAGACTCTTAAAGTAAACTGCCTAAGAACATGAGGAAGATATACTGAGAGGAACCAAAAGTCAGAAAGAAAAATTGACTAAGAACATGAGGAAGAAACATTGAGAGCTCGCACTCATATGAACTCATATGACTTTTATTTTTCATTTTTTACTTTTATTTGGAACTCTCTCTCTAGCTAAACCTGCCAGCATTTCACTGTAAGAGGCTTGGAATGCAAAACATCCTTTTAGTTAGAGTCCTTGGGTAACTATGTTTACCTTTTTCAGGTTTCAGTCTAGCAATACTGTTAATCTGAACAGAATGTCACAAAGCAAGGTACCCATGCCACCCATCCAACACTTTGAAATCTCTTAAATAGGTTAAAGGAAGCAAGGCCTGAGGGCCACTTGCAAAATATTATTTGAATCTGAACATTCTGCCCACTATTGCCAAGGACAGCTTCACAATGAGCTTGTTGTAAGGAATAATCTTCTGGGGAGGCCTTGGAGGTTAGGTAGTTGCAAAATGATTGAGCCATGGTATAAGGCACTTCATGAAACTCCCTGTTTTCTCATTTCTGGAAGTTTAGAAACAATAGTCAGACAACAAGAAGGACAAAAGAATTAGTTAATTATTCATCATACTGATTCCTAGTCTCTTAAAATTACACTTCACGCCCACACAATTGCCCAAGACAGTAATATGAAAACAAACCAATGTGCAAGCAAACATGCAAGGAAATGTCAGTAAACAGCAGAAAGGCATGCAGAGAATAAAAGTCTTCAAAGCCTGGGAGGTTCTCGTATACTAGAGGATATCCCTGCAGTGAAGAACTGAAAGGAGCATTATAACGATGCTGATGCTTTCATTATTTGAGTTTGTTCCATGCCTGGGACTTGGACCAGCCGAGTGACAGAGCTTCTGTCCACATATCCCTAGGCTACAGGCACAGCGCTGGAAGAAATAAAAAGAAGTGCCTAACCTTTGGTGTTGAGGGATGAATAATCTGAAGCATGCGGTAAGTTATTAGGGTTTCATCTGGCACAATCACCGTGTTGAAGTCTGGCTCAATATGCTCTCTTCTAAAACTGAGGCATCAACTCTACCCACCAGGGTAATAGAAAGGGTTTTTGTTTTTTCATTAGTAGTATCAGATGAGAATGCTGCCTCTCTTTTTGTTTCTAAATCAAAAACACATCCACTTAGTAATTGTCTTACACACTAAATGGCTTAGGAACTGCTAAATTCAAATAGGAGGCTAAAAAAGCTCAATATGATATTGACATATGAGCAGAGCCAAAAACGGCATTGATTGTCACAGAAGACTCAAGCAAGCATGTATACCTCCCAGTTAAGTAAGATGGAAAAATAACCCCACGTGCTATGAAACACACTTCAGATTTGGTGTGATTTATCTGAGAAACGTGAGACAGTGGGGATTAGTAACAAATGAGTGACAAATGAAGAGTCTTTTCCACTCCACCCTCAAGATAATAGAAGATGGACACCAGCGATTTCAGCTTGCGATCAGTGCATACAGCACTCAGTTTGTTGGCCTTTAGATAATGGGAATAAGCAGGGATGTGAATGAGCTCTGTGTGTGGCTGACATGGGCTTTATGAATGGCCGGCTGCTCTCGTGCCCTAATAGGCATAGCCATTCCTGACAGCCATTAGAAAATATGTTTCAAAGATACAATTTCACAGATGCACTAGCTTACAACCCAATATCAACAGCACTCGCCCTCTGGATGGCTGTCATCAACTGATAATAGAGTGTTTATCAGGTTGACACAGGACAACTGGTGCCAAGAATACATGAGTATACATGTAGGGGGAACTGGTCAGGAAAAGGGTTGAGTGAGAGAACCAAAAGTGGAGTGGATTCTGATGATACTACAATCATCCCTTTATCAGAAACACATACCTATTGTAGACCTGAATAATATTTGCTCTCTGCCAAAAGGCAGTGTCTCATAATAGACTTACTCTTGGCTGGGTATTTTGCTGGTGGATCACTATGTTAAAACCTATGCAATACTGCTATACCTGATACACTCATACCAGCGCGTGACACGTGACTACCATGTTACCAAGGGAACTATTCAGTTGATGTATATATATATATATACATATACAAGATGTATATATATATATATATATATACATATACAAGATATTTGAAGTCTCTTACACACACACACTATACAGCCATTATTGACTCCAGATTTTTTGACCTCAAAATAGTTCAGCAATGGAAATGTACAAGATACACAATGCCTCTTTCCCTGAGAAAGAAAATGAACCATATCTTTAAGACCTAATTAAGGAAGGCATTTTTGAGTGTACACTTTGGTGGCCAAAAACATACCTCTGCAATATCTTTGTTGTGTTTTTTAGATATTGTCTAGTAAACTACCAGCCATGATTTACACAGTACATGCTTCACACTCGGCAAGCTCTTAGGGACCTTTCCCCTTCGAGTCTTGGCTCCTCTTAGTGTTTGTGTTTCATGCTCTGAGGAAGTTTTTCTTTTAATCCTCGATTCCTCTCAGTGTTTCTTCCACATTCTTTGGGAAATTATTCTTTTGAGTCTTAGTTCTTTTCAATGTTTCATCCTCATGCTCTTAGGGAGTTTATCTTTTTGAATCTGGGCTCTCTCTGTATCTCTCTTCACTGGGATGTTATTGAGTTTTTATTTTTGTGTCTTGGCTCCACGCAGTCGTCATTTCTCTTTCTCTTATGGGGGGTTTCCTTTTGAGTCTTGGCTCATTTCAGTGGTCATTCACCGTTCACCTCTCATCTCTATCTTTTATTTTTCTTTCAAAGCTTGGTTCTTTGAGTGCATTTTCCTCATGCTCATTAGGGTTCTGAACTGTATTTCTAGCAATCTGCTTACTGTATATCAAGAGGAATTAGAAAAGGTGACCCTGTATTACTACAAAGTAAAATCCTGGTGTTGTGCATTGCAGTGGATTGCTCAGTTGACACTGTCCATAGTGCTGTAAACATACCTCTAACTTCCTAACCTTGGGGAACGTCTCATCTTTTAAGTGTCTTGCAGGTTCCTTTTATACAAGCCACAGCACCACGGTCTGCTTCTCAACTCTTTTGCACCGACACTAACCGTGGCGACATCCACGGCTTCTCCTTCACGGGGGAAGTGAGGGGTAACATCCTGTTCTGAGAGTGCTCAGCGAGGAGCGGTAGGTATGAGGGAAAGCATGCATATTTCATAGACGTCAGCTCTTATTTAGGAGCAGATTAAAGAAGGGAAGGGCAGAGTGGAGGAGTGTGAGCGGAAGAATGCTGAGCAGTAAGGAAGTAGGTGTCCAATGATGAGGGGATGAATTATAAAGGTCTAGACATAAAAAGGGGCTAGACGGAACTCGCCCTTCATTCCTCCTCCAGTCCTCTTTGATGTTTCTTCCTACCTCCGTCATTCTATCTGGCATCTTCTGATGATCACTCTTGTTTAGTTTAGCACTCATATGTGCTATATTTTCAAATCACCTCCACTTTTTCCCTGGTTCCTACCTTTCAGTCTTATTTTATTTATCTTTTTGTTTTCGGTCTTTGAAGGTGGATGCTTTTCTTTCTCTTTTTGCCTTCACTCATTTTAATTTTTCATTTTAGGCTTTCTATAGCGCCCTTCACACATACCCCCCCTCCTCCCCTCCCCCACCCGCCCGTGTCGTCTTTCCCCAGACGGGATTATTTACTACAGATTCCCACTGAAATCCTTCACTTGCCTGAGGACAGCCTGCAGCCACACAGCAATCAAAGCAAGATCATTCCCTCCTCCTGACCCTCAGGGAGCAAGAGAGAGTGAACAAGAGAGAGAGTGAAACAGATAGCTATAAAGGTGAAAGCCTGGGTTTGGTTTGAATTAGCTGTGACGAAACTAGGGTCATAACACTGAGCATCAACACACTTAGAGTTGGTGAGTGAGTGCCAAAAGTACAAGAAAAGGCCATGACCAGGTCCTTCCATGCATTCATCTGGCACACATATTGACTGTAATATTGCCACTCTGCCATGATTACATGATTACTCTGGAGCAGCTGTACTGAAGCAATAACATGCCCTTTGATTATGACTTGACTGAGTATCCTGAATCCCCTTGGGTTTGCAGTCACCTCTTTTTCATTAGTATCCAGGCCAGTGTGCTGAGTGCACAAACAAATGTTTTATGAATTATTAACAAGGCAGTGTTATGAAACAAGAATTAGGCTGGTCATGAAAAATTAATGTTTCCAAACACTTATCCACTTTACTGTAAATACTATATAATCACTGAAGAACATGCTACAGCTGTTAGATTGTATGTGTACTGAACGTGACAAGAGAGGGTCCTGAGCTCAGATCTTGGAAATGCTCCTGGAGGACAAAAAGCTCCTCTGTGAATGCTGAACCTCTCACTCTGCCTTCTCCACCCTTGTGACAAATGGTGAGATACTACTATTACTAATAATAATAATACATTTTATTTGAGGGCGCCGTTCAAAAACCCAAGGTCACCTTACAGAGAGAAAAAACTAACAATAAAACAATAATTAAAATAAATTAAATACTAAGAGCTCTTCTGATCCACATACCAGAAATTTTGTTTAGTGTTGTTCGACTGAAGGACTTGATAGTTCCACTTCCACAGAGGCCACAGAAATTTTGTTGCAACTTAACTTTGTTGATGGCTTGTTGCAATGTTGATCAGATATCGAAGCTAACGTTTCTCTGTCTTCTTCCAGACCAAATATGGTGGCCTCCCATGTCACCTGTTGGACAGCATGGGTACTGACAATAGTAATGCCATAGGATATCCAACTTTCCATTCATTAGGAAGATACTTGAAAATAAACGTTCTCAACAATCTCTCAAGGAAAGTAATATCCTCAGTTCGACTTCAGAAAATACCATGGCACCAAAACTGCCTTTACTACAACAATCAGTGACCTTAGACTAAAATAAGATCTCATTTCTTGTCCTTTTAGATCTAAGCACAGCGTTTGACAAGCTTGGCCATGATATGTTGTTGTCTGACTGATTGGTCTCTCTGGCTGTGTCAAACTGTTTCAAAACATACGTCAAAGGGAGAAAGTATTGTGACAAGTATGCGAGACACCTTGTTGTTTTTCAGCATCACAACCCCAATATACAGACTCACAGCGTATAGTGCACCCCAAACTGGCGCAGCCCAGTACTGCACCCAACTCCCACACCTGAGCCTCTGTCTCACCCGTCACCACACTCCAGCAGCTAACACTCTGGAGGAGGGTGACTGGTGAGAAGGGCTCAAACACTCAAAATAACACCTTAACACACATAATAACACATAACATCTCCCCCTCTAATGTCCCCAAAACACACACAACAGGCCAACTGGCCACTCACCCGCCCCGCAAAGGCTCATGGGAGCCAGTCCTTAGTATTTTGGAGATCATGTGTCTGAAAAACATTACTATAAGCCATCACCTTGGGGAGATATTTTCTATTCAGTTCTTTTCATCTACTCATCTTTTCATGTGTCAGCACTAATCACCTCTGTTGGTCACTACCTAAGCTCCTCCTTCACCAATCACAGGAGCTCAGTCAGGAGTATAGCTTACCCTGAACTGAACCTTTTCTAGCTGCCTCCATGCTTTTCGAGTTTTCTTCAAATCTCTTTTTTCAAACGCCTACTCTACTCTCACTTGCTGTTGTTTGTCTTCTTTAGTTTCCATTCTCCTCTATTCATTTGTCTTTATTTTTATTGATCAGTTTGTTCTTTTTTGTGTTATGCATTCACACTCCCATGCTTCATTAGTTTCTCCCGTGCTCCCTTTGTCCCCTTCTCTTCTATTAATTATTAACCATGTTTCCCCTCTGCCTTTTCCTTTCACTCCCCAGCCCTCACTTGTGCACTATCCCTAGATCCTTCCTCTCTGGCGTAACCACTTTCCCTCTGTAGCTTTGTCTTTGCTTCTTTCTTTACCATCCTTTGTCTGTTTCTTTCCTCACCGTCCCTCCTTAGCGTTGACGTTTGTATATTTTCCCAAATTTTGTTGCCTGCTTCTTATCTATTATTCACCTCTCTACTTTCACCTCCCTACTTTTTTCCTTTTTTATTATTATAGTCTTTCATTTTTACTTATGATTTTTTTTATATTTCAAATTTAATAAACTTGCTTGTTTCTTTCGAGCCACTCTGGCTCAACCAGTTTGCTAACTGCACAAGATTCGTTCAAATTTCAGTTTGGCTGTTTGTAATTTCTTTTTACTTTGATATCCTCAGTCAACGATGGTTGATCACTGTGCCAAAATAACAGTGGCTGTGATAATGTAAGTATGTTCTATTCAGTTGATTTGATCTCTAAACACAGTTTCAGTAGTTCAAAGGAATGTTTGTCGACTGATTAAAATAGGAATTAAATAAACATCCAAAAGTGCACATAATAACAATTACACTCATCACTAACTCCTTAACTACGGCTGGTGGTCTAGAAGTTCAAATGTTTGAATCCCAGGACTGCTAAAGGCACCACTGAGGTTCCCATTGAGGTTCCCTACACACTGTTCCCTGGGCGCTGCATTTCCGGCTGCCTGCTGCTTCACTTGGCGAATGGACTAAATGCAGAGAAAGAATTTCACATTGCTCACACAGTGTGCTGTGTTGTGTTCATGTATGACAAATGGACACTTTACACTTACACTTCAGAGATGATGCATCCATTTTGATTAGTAATATTCAGAATGATGAGAATATTACTAATCAATTTTTTTCTCTATCCTACCCAAAACTAGGTTTAAAAAGTGAGATTTTACTATTTTTCATTAATTCTTCTGGTTAAAATTGTGTGTATATGTTGTCTTTGCTATGCATCATATTCATACAACAAGATGTTTTGTGTGTCCATGCACATCAGTATTAAAATATTCCCCTCAGGCAGGAAGGGGTTAATAAAGTGAAAAACACAATTTTTCCACCAACGTTACTAGCTAAAATGACAGATCAAAAAGATGCTGAAAAGTGTATTTGTGTTTTTAGACTTCATACAAACTCTGCATATCACGGCCGGCTTGCCTGTGCCATGCCCCTGCCCTTCCCAGTACCTGGAGTACTGAGTCTGGGCTCCAACCACCCCAGAAGCTTTTCTCACTTTGGTTTCTTTTTCATCTCTGATCAGCCTTATCTGCACCTTGTCATGCTGTGTTACTTAAGCCCTGTTCATCCCTGAGCCCAGTGTCCGTTCACCCTTGTGCCAACTGGCTGGTTGTGTCTTTGTGTTTGTCTGGTCCCTTTACAACTTATACAGTCATGATACTGTCACTTCTATCAATGCTTGGCTCCATTCCAGCCTGCAGAGTGACGCTTACCTCTTTCGGGATTTAGATCTGCGTATGCTGGATTATCCTCAATGGAACCACACAGAGCTCAAGTCACATTACTGAGTCATCCAGTGGAGGTTTTATATTATACCTGAGAACTTTGCTCACAAACTTTTATGATTACTACAGTTATTTGCCAATTTCCATTGTTTTCCAAATTCCTGTGAGTGCATTGCCTTCTGTAATACCAGTCTGAAAAACTAAATTTGAATGTAATTTTATTTGTTACATATAATACAATTCTATGTATTATGTGTTTTCATTTTATTTTTTATATAATTTGACAAGGAGTCTCTCTCCTCCCTCAACATGGGTATTTTTTTATTCTTTTACATGAAGTATTCAGGCATTTAGCTCTAGTCAGGCATTAAGCTGTAGGCGGGCCTAAAGCTCTACTCAGTGTGTTAAGATGTAGTTGGACACTTAGATCTAGTCAGGCATTATGCCCTATTCAGGCATAAAACTGTAGCTGGGTGTAAAGCTGCAGTCGGACATTAAACTCTAGTCAAGTGTTATGCCCTGGCTGAGTGTTGAGCTCTACTCGGGTGTGAAACTGCAGCTGAGCATTAAGCTGTAGTCCGGTGTAAGGGTTATTCTCTAGTTCTCAGCTGTGCTGTAATCCACAGGTTTATATTGAGCTCTGCTTCCCGAGCATTAAGCCTTAAATTTGTGAGTGTCAAGTACTACTTCTCATGTGTTTATAAGGCAGTGGTAGAGAGATAATGGCCTGTGTGGCATAGCATCTTGAGCAGTCTGTCAGGGTGCCCTGTCTCCAGGCAGCTAAGAATGAGCAGACGCAGATTTCCATAACTGCAACTGAACTTTATTTCCAACCCAATAAAAGGTACAGGACGAGAGACAGGACGAGTGACAAAGAAGCGGCCCCAGGTCAGGGACACGGACAGGGGCTGCAACTTCAGGGACTGAGACGAGGGCTGCAGCTCTGGGGACTGAGATGAGGGCTGCAGCTTCAGGGACCGAGACGAGGTCTGTAGCTTCGGGGACCGAGACGAGGGCTGCAGCTTCACAAACAATCACTGGACCTGGGACACGGGTTCTCAGAACCTGTGTGGGCAGTGCCCAGGAAGATAACTAAAATAAGACATTCTATCAAATAAAAAGGACACATAAAAGGCCTGGATTACAAGAAACTAACAACAGAAGATACAATAAAACATACAATCAAATTAAGAATGCAATAAACACAGCTACAAACATAACAAACCAAAACAGAACAGGTGACAGAATATTTTACCTTCAAAAGATTTGAAATGATTGAGAGATTTAATAGGTTTTTGATATCTTTTGTGAGGATGACTTAATAAATGAAGAGTTTCAGAAAAATTTGCTGCAAGAGACTTAGTACATCACAAAACCAATAAAATGATTATATTCACAAACCAAAAATTTCTTCGTCTTCTTCTTCTTCTACTTCTTCTTTTTCTTCTTCTTTCTATTACTGGATCATGTAATATAAATGTATACATGACTGAAATCCAATGATTATATTACCGTATCACCAAAATTTCCAGGAAAATAAATCCCAGAAAAACTTTATAGATCATAGCCATTCAGTAAATGCATTGATCCATCATTCAGCTAGGAAACAAAACAAGAAGAGGTTGGGGTGGGGGGTCTTATCCGTTTAGGGCTTCATTCCCTGTGTTGACCTTATTTTGATATTTACAGTATCCTGTGCAAATCTTTAATACATCATATACTCAGTTGTAACATGCATGCCATTTGCACAGATGCTGGTTTTATGCTTGAAAAACGTATTGTCTTCAGATATTCGGTATGTTGATATGATATACATATAGAATGCACCTAAATACCCAAGATAAAAAGGACATGTCTGAGAGAAGCACTACCAGGGAGCTGGTGTTATCCACCAGCAAGTTTTTTAACGCTGAAGCAGACAGGTAGAGAAAAGAGACAGGCTGTTGCTTTCCCCTGCTTGGAACTCACACTGGCCAAAGCAAAGAAAACACCCCCTGAAAATGAGCCAAACTGTTTTGACCCCTTATCACATCAGTACGTTGTTTCATCTTGGAAGTGCCGCTCGAGAAGAAATAGTCTGTTTAAAGTTTCACCAGATGTGTGAATTAGAGTCACAACTTTAGAGTGAAAAGATATCACTTGGCAGAAGAAGTGTAGGCTTTTGAAAATATGGCAAAAGGTTTTAAACATCTGGGTCAATTTTAGTCTGTAAAACATTGGACTAAATATATATTTATCTAGTGAGATGTATAGAGGTTATTCAGTGGATAGAGATGAATAGAGTTTATTTATTTTCAGCCCACTCCTGACTTTTGAAATAATGCAATATTTTTAGCACGGGCTTCATGTAAGACAACATGTTTGGTTGCAATTTTGTAGTAAAACATTACAGAAAACTTTGCCTGACTTTTCACTGACACCTCATAAAAGCTACACCTGGTAACATACTTAAGGTCAGACAACGGTGGGTTCTTTACCACCTGTCAAATGTGTCGTGTCACAAAGCCCTATGCGTGTGAATAATTCTGAAAGAACAGACAGAGGGCAGAACCGGAGACAATGAGAGGTGGAGAGGGAGAGAGTGAGTGAGAGTGAGAGACATTTCTAAGTGAAATGAATGAAAGATGACAGTGAGCTCTCTGTAAGCATTTGAGAGTATGTCCGAGTCTGAGGGGGTTTGGGGAGTGAAAAGCCTCCTGTCACTCAGTCTAACATCCCTGCACTCTCCAGATATGCCTGATTCTTGTGGCTCCCATGCTGTCTTTGTTACATTCTTTCTCACACATACCAACTACACGTCTGCAAAAATTAAAAGACAGTCGCCAAGAATGATTAAAGATAACCGGTTAAGAAAATGTTACCACTCTACATGTTCAAAGTTTGTAGACCCCCCGCTCATCCAACATTTCCTCTAAAATCAAGAGATGTTAAAAGGAGGTTTATCCACCTACACTGTAGTAACAGCCTCTAATCTCCTTGGAAAGCTTTACACTGGATGTTGGAACATTGCTCTGAAAATTAGATTGCATTTCAGCCACAAGAACATTAGTGAGGTCAGACGAATAATCCTAGATCAAGATGCCACTCCAAGTCATCCCAACGGTACTGGGTGTTGTCACATCATTCTAGAGAACACACTTCCTCTGTTTCACAGTAAGTAAGTAATTTATTTATAAAGCGCCTTTCTCAGACAAAAAGTCACAAAGCGTTGTACAATAGTGAAACTAAATAAAACAGAGGAGAGACTAGAGAAATATAAAACATTATAAAACCTCATAAAACATCACATAAACAGACAATAAATACATAAAATATGCCATAAAAACAAAACACAAACATAAAACAGAGATTACTCAGCTCTGAGCGAAAGCCTGAGTAAAAAGAAAAGTTTTGAGCTGTTTTTTAAAAGAGTCCACTGAGACAGCTGTGCGCAAACCATAAGGCAAGTTGTTCCAGAGCCTAGGGGCCACTGCATGAAAAGCACAGTCGCCACAGGTTTTCAGTCAAGTACGAGGGACCACTAACAGGCCCTGCTGTCCAGATCTGAGCTCCCGGCAGGCTGTATAGCGATGGAGTAGATGAGCAGCACAATGCTGGGAGGCTTTTTAGACATGGTGACCTCAGGCTCATCTGCAACTGCTTCATAGAGCCTCTTTGTATTGGTAATACTTTTCCGAGGGGATTACACAAGCTGTGGTAACGTATCTCCATGAGTGGACATAACACTTTACAGTAGTGCCAGGACTGTTCAGTCATAACATTTTAGCCAGTGATTAACTGTTATAACTAATTTCAATTGATTAGTTGATTTGTGTTTTTGGTTCCTTGAGGGCTAATACTAACTTCCAGTATGTGGCAGAGACTAGGACATGAGTCTGTGATTCTGACTCACCTCTCACTGACTTTGCTCTCAGTAACTCTACTCAAAACTAAAAGCATGTAAAATTTCAACCTGAGGATAAAACACAAATAAAACTCAGTTACTTTGCTAATTTACTCATTGCAGTGCCTGGCAGCTCTGGTCATGCACAGTCATTACTGGAATGCTGTTCTCTCAGAACTTGAGTCAAGTCCAGTCTCAAGCCTCTGGGGTACAAACCCAAGTTGAGTCCTAATCCTCTGGGGTGCTGTCCGAGTTGAGCATCAAACCTCTGGGGTGCAAGCCTGAACCTTTGGAGAACAAATCCGAGTCTCCAGGCTCTTGCATGCAAGTCTGAGTTGACTTTTGAGTTTCTGGGGTGTGAGTGTGAGTCAGCTCTCTAGTTTCAATTTGAGTTGAGTCTTAAGACTTTAGCAGAGAATTTTAGTTTGGTTAATTAGAAGTCGATTTTAGTCTGGTTAAAGGCAAATTCTAGGTAATAACAGCAGGCACTTAACCGGAAATATAGTTTAGCTTAAGCTAAATTACCTAATGCACTAACTTGTATACTTGCATACTTCCAAACTAAATGCTAGCCAGCCATTTTGTCATACATGAACACACCACTGCACAGCACAAAATTGTTCTCTGCATTTAACCCATTCACCCAAGTGAAGTAGCTGCCAGCCAGGAATGCAGCCCCTGTGGAGCAGTGTGTGTGGGTACCTCAGTGGTGTCATTAGCAGTCCTGGTATTCGAACCCACAATTTTACTATTGCAAGAGCAAATCCCTAACCACCACGCCACCAGCCCCCCCCCGCCAACCCCCCCCCACCCAAGTTAGTGATGATTAAAAAGACATGCTGCAATGTTTTTAGCTAATTAAATTAGACAATTAATTGGAAAAACAATAGTCAG
>JBBPCX010000154.1:25177314-25206404 GCA_037974365.1 Hydrocynus forskahlii
TAACACCAAGATTTCTTACCTTTTTAAAAGGGATGATAACCGAGTTCCCAACAGAAACGATGAGATCGTGGCTTGGTGAAGGACTCCTTTTGATGAAGAGGAGCTCGGTCTTGCTGGGGTGGGCCGCCATCCAAGAGGAGATGTTGGCTAGACAGTCTGAGATGGGGGTTGAGGCCTGGTTGTCGCTGGAAGGGAAAGAGAGAATAAGCTGTGTATCATGGGTTCGAATCCAAACTTCAGCAAACCACCATTGGGTTCCTGAGTAAAACCCTTAACCTCAAGTTGCTTTAGGGTGATTGTCCCCAGTAGTTAGGGAATGGAAGTTACTTTGGAGTGACTGCTAAATGTTCTAAATGTGAATTTTTCATCTGAATAAACACAGAGGCTGATAGGTCTAGCTGAAACAGATAAGGCAACGCAAGGAAATGAAATACAAGTGTTACTTACATAGCAAGACTAACAAGATGAACCAGATGATAACAGAATATAACTACAAATACAATGCAGGTGAATGGAAAAACTGAGCAGGATGCTTCAGGGCACTCTGCTTAGGGAGGATCTTGTGAGAACATGCTTAATTAACACATTAATTCCTGATACATTTACACCTTGAAGCACATCATCGTTGCTTTCCCCTTCATACAATCCTAGACCCAATACTTAATGTCTTTTATGTCATTTCTGTCCAATGACATTACTTTCTGATGAATTATGCCTTAATTACTGTCAGTTCATGGGCACTTACCATGAAATGATTCATTTAAGTTTGAATAAATGTATACAGTAGTTAAGAATGTAACTGTCTAATTGTGCAATTACAGGGAAAAAAACATAAATCGAATATCCAGCATAACAAGAATAATGACTGGCTAGGAATAATTGTCAGACTAGTTTTTGGTGTCTAGGAAGTTTGTGGGGGAGCTCATGAGGCTACAATTCCTATTTCCTAAAAAACAAGTTTATTTGTTTCTCTTTACTGGCCAAGTCCCCAAGTGTTTCTTTCTGAGCAACCTAAACAGGCTGTGTAGTGCTTTTCTTTTCATGTCATTGTCAGGCTGTGTGTCGGCGCAGTCTGGACCTGTGTTTGAGCACTTGTCTGGGCATCTGGATATGTGTCTGTGTGCACGCTGCTACTTGTGTACATCACTCTGCTGTCAGCATGTCAGCTTTAGCATGTGAACAAGGCTTCTCTCCCATCAGTCTGACTAGACACGACTTCAGATGCAGGCTGGGATTCCAGACACCCTTGCCAGGACCGCTGCTTGTTTCAAAAGCAATGAGTCTGACAGGCAGGCCGATGCACTTCTGGGCAGGCACTTCTGATTGACTCCGCCACTTTATTGGAAACACCACAGTCTTGCTGGCATACACTTGGTGACTGTACCCCATTGGTGGGTTTGTGTTAATCAGACAACTCTCAGCCTAGCAGCGACATGAAGTCTGAATATGTAGTTCACTGATGTCACACTGTGATGGTTGTGGGGTGACCGAACATGACTGGTGCCCTTTTGGGTGCAAGTCTGTCCTCCCCATGAACTATTACACACACACACACACACACACACACACACACACACACACACACACATTTATCAAAAGAAAACCCACACGACTATTTTATCATGCTGTGGACATTTATTGTACTTAAGTATGGCCACAAATTTGGATGCAAAGAAATGTTTTTAGCATAAAATGTTTACCGTTTCTTCTTGTGTCTGTCCGGCAGCAAAAAAATGGCAAGGTTCATTCCTGTTATGGCCATGGGGGAGTAGAGATGGCCTTGATCAAACCATCTCTGTATTATGTCTTTTCATGTGCTTTTGGGGTGTAATATTTTGTAGTTATGTTATAAATCAGCTATTTGTATATTTAAGAACATTATGCTTTTGTCTCAGAGTCTGTTTGGTTGGTTATGTGTTAATTGACTGTTATATAATCCACTCTGTTTTTGTGAATGGTGCTGGCCACCTGTTATATGTTTAGCTTCTCTAGTCTTGGGGAGAGAGTCTTGTTAGTTATGCAATTTTTTTCTTTTTTTCTCTTTTTCTTCACTTTTAAGCAGGAATTCTGTTTTTGGACATTTTTTGCTTGGTTATCTGTTTCAAGCCTGATTCAATTTCACTGATTTTATTTTCACTCTGACTCAAAACCCACTCATACTCGGAAGCTTCTGTTCGGTTACCCACAAGATGCATAAGTATAAAATTTAAGTATACAATTTGAGATGCAAATTACATTTCAGATCTTCTTGTAAAATTGATATATAAGGGAATACAGCCCTTTCAATGTCAAATTCTGCTTAATCATTTTATCAGTTTATTCAGTCAACTGCTTGTGGCCAGCAGGGAGCCTACCAAATCTCCAGGGCTCCATACATTTGCATTATTTGTGTGGTGTCAAAGACCACCACTGGATGATAACTGGAGGTTCTGGTGTCAAAGACCACCATTTAAATGATAACTGTGGCCAGAAATAGACCAATTATGACTGGGGTACAGGGGGCCTGAACAACAGAGGAGCATCAGACGATTTGCAGCCCATAATTACACTTATGTAAATAGTGGGTCTAAGGTGGTTGGACTTCATAAGATGAAAAGTGAGCAAAGGAATAATAACTACAAGATATACAGTATGTGTCTGATAAAGTGGACAGAAACTTTGGGTGGGTGAAAGAAACACGAAATCTTATGAGCGAGGAGAAGACATGAGTGAAGGAGAGATATGAAAAGACAACGCATCATGTGCTTGTCAAAAGTATGAGGGAAATTTGAACTGAGTGCTGGACTTGCTGTTTCAACAAAGATAGCTTAAATTCAAAGCCTCAAGTAAAGAACATTCAAATCCAAAACTAAAAGAGGAGAAAAATAAAGAGTGTGGAAGGGTTTAGGGGGCTTCACACTTTCACTTCATCACAGCTGGCTTTTTGACAGCTCTACATGAAAATACACAATATGCAACTTTTATTCTATGCCTCTCTAAGGGACAAGGTAAAAAAAGGCAGAAACAGAGTGGATGTAGAATAAAACCCAGCTGTGCTCTCCTGCCCTGGTGTGGCTTAAAGTACTCTCTCTGTCACTGTTTAGAAAAGGTGAAGTATTCAGGGTCAAAATGAAAAACCTGCTCTCCTACATTCATCTTTCCGTTTCTTATTAATTCATACTCCCTCTCACTCTCTTTCTCACGCTCGCTCTCTCTCTCTCAAAAGACCCAGAAATGCGGCCTTTCAATCTTATTGCTATTCCTGAATGAAATGTTGATTCTGCAGATGTCTGTGTACGTGCGTGCGTGTGTGTGTGTGTGTGTGTGTGCGTGTGTGTGTGTTTGTGTTTTTGATGGCCTCACAGTCGCTGAAAGTGGCTTGTGCTGCTTGTGTTCATTGTACTCAAATGTGTGCATCGTTTCAGCAGAAATCTATCTATCTATCTATACATGCACATATATACAGCCATGGAAAAAATAAGAGACCACATAATTATTTTTCTGGTTATTGGTTTTGTAATTTGTGGCAGTGTGTCTGTATAAATTGTGCATGTCACTATTGTTTTATACACTATTGACCACACTTGATTCAAAATTCCAAACAAAAAGTATTCTGAGAAAAATTCAAAATGATACATATAATTTTTTATACCTTGGAAATGTTAAACTACACAACACTCTGAAATTATTTTACAATTGCAACAACTAAAATAGTAATTTTAAGAGCATAGTATGTGCACACGTGAGCTCTGTTTCATCCCATCAGCAAACTGAATCCAGTGTGAAGCTGCTGGAATACAGCACATAGAACAGCTGCTAAACAAACACTATTGTTCTTACTAACTAACTAACTAATACACATGGAGGCATTTCTTATTTTTTACACAGCTCACACTGCAATAGTTCATGAAAGAATAGCAACCTGTGCATTTTACACACACACACACACACACTGCTGCAAATTGTACAAACAGTGAACAGAAAAAAGGAGAAGTGGTCTCTTATCTTCCGTGGCTGTATATACATATATTTTATTGATTTTAGCATGCACTTTCACAAATCAAGTGCTGGCTCTTAAAATGCATTCATCCATTGTAAAAGACAGGACCATAACATTTCTTCATCCATTGTAAAAGAGCTCTTCCAGCCAGCTCTTCACTATTTGGGCACGGAAGAAGAATCATTTAGTCATAACTTTATTCCCAGATACAGTGTTCTGCGAGGATGTCTTTTGTTGTGAGCCTTCAGAATCATATTCCACATTACAATAAAAATATCCTGTTGATCCAGCCCCACACAGGTCATGTAATTTAAGTGAATTTGGGTTTTGCTAAAGAGAAAGAATTATCTCTTAGCTCACCAAACTGTTCTTTAAAGTGAAAGGTGAAGTGGAATGGAATATTAACTCTTTGAACCAACGCTTCTATTACAAGATCATAAGATGCAGATTTGTACGCAAATCAAATTGTTTGATTTACCGAAAAAGGTCAATGTGGATGTAAATGTATGAAGAATATAGTGAATATATGAAGAACAATACAAATAACAGAACCGGGACAGGGACATTACGTTAGCATATATGTTAGCCAGGTGTGAACCATTTTTGCTATTAATGTCAAAATTTCTCATTAGCCCCTATGAGATTTCTAATAGTTTGTAGTGCCTAACTAATGGTGCTGCACATAGATATTTTGGCCTTTTATTTTACATTTGCAGCAGACATGCCTTATGTTTTATTTTTTTTATGTTGCAGTTTCACAGTAACTCCCCAGTAAAGAGCCCTGGCATGCTACTGTACTTGTTTGAAACCTTGGTATCCTTCTGCACTAAATCTAAAAATCTGCTTCCTTTCGTCTCCACAATAGTGCTTTTTGCTCATTTCTGCGTACCGCTAAAACTAAAATTACGTCTTTATCAACTCTCATATTGACTATAGTGATTCCCTTTCTGTTGGTCTTGCTGCAAGATATCTGAGTAGACTTTAATAGATTTAAAAAATCTGGTGCTAGAGTACATGCAAGCACATTTACTCCCATTCTTCATCAGCTACCTGTTTCTTTTTTTTTAATACGATTTCCACCTCAGAATCCTACATGGTCTGCTCCTGCTTACCTTTCTGAAGTTCTTCAGCTTTATATCCTTTCTCAGACTCTTGACATTCTCTCAAGCAGCTTCATGAGAAGACCACCTGAGACACTTTTCTGAAGGTCTTAAAAAGTTTCCACAAATTCTGCCTGGTGAAAGCTATTCATGAAAGGGCATATAAAAGGATTAGAAGGACCTTAAATTCAAACTTTCTTTAAGATCATGAAAATTGTCCAAAACCTTTGCACTATACTGTACGTATCCCTGGGTTAACTGCATATCAAACCAAAATGATACTCATACCGAGTGGACTGAAAAGCCAAATAGTAAAATATCAAAGCCCTGAGGGTTATATCTGACCTGCTTTGGAACAAAAGCATGACACTGCACAGTGAGACCAAGCATTCCAAGTTGGCATTAAACTAGAGATCACTTTAAGTGTTCATCTCTTCCAAAATAGCTACTGAGACAACACTGAGATTGTCAGAAGCTTTCAAATCTGAAGTACTGGCAGCTTCTTTACAAGGGGTTATGTAGGAGAGAGAAAATGTTATCACCAGGAAAATGATAAAACCCAGTGAGATTTTTGATAAGCGTTAAATCTGCTCCTGGCCCTAAACGTAAAGTAATAGTTCAGCAGGAAAAAAGAACGCTTTTTACCTTACGGCAATGTGGACAGATATGTTTGTTGCCCATACTTTACCTCTTTAGATCTGCATTGGATCTATAAGGCTAATGTAGCTAAAACGTAATAGAAGTTTATTATTTTAACTATGCAACAATATTTTGTACACTGTACACTTATATAGATATCATTTTGTCATACTGATATTTGTAAGGAAAATTGTACACATTTGATTAGTCATTAAATGATCAATGTAACTCAACTTTTATTGTTTCTTAGGAATTTTCCTTTTAACTCCCCATTTACTTGCTGTATTACAATACAGGATGACAAAAAATCTTATATAAACAATAGGCCAGGTACTTAAAGTATGGTCATCAGCTCGCATAGCTGAAAGCTTGGGGTGTGTATAGACAAGATTAATTTTCTCTTTTCTTTCAGCACTGTAAAATGGGTAAAATATAAATATAAGTATGATGAATAATCCTCTTACAAATAGTTCCTCCATGATCATGGAGCAATTAGATTTATATCATTTTTGTATAGTGTGTAGTTCTTTTATACTGTTATATTGTATAGTTTTTATAGGTTATGCTGCTTCTACTTTCTGTTGCAAATTGCACACCCATGGGACTAATAGAGGGCTACCTTACCTTATCTTAAAAGGACAAGAGGAACAGTACAATCATTTACAGAACAAGACAACTTACAGTGCAGTCAACAGGAGCAGTAACAGTGCTAGTGTGAATGAATGCAGTATTATGACATACTATATTCTAGGAACAGTAATTAAGTGCAAATAATGCAAAGACTGAGGAAGACAGCAATAAATGATCAAAAATAGCATCAATAGCAGCAACAGGATTAGATGTACATTGTGTACAGTGTGTACAGTATATAATAAATACTGCTTTACAGTGGCAGATGGGGAGTACATTTTTATTTGTTTATGCTGAGCAGTTTGCATGTGCAGTGTAATTAGGAAAAGGAAACAGTTCAGTTCAGAATGTGTGTGTGTGTGTGTGTGATGTACAGATTGTTACTCAGTTCTGATATAGAGGTCTGATGGCCTTGGGGGAAGAAGCTGTTCCCTGTCCTGGTAGTGAAGGCCCAGATGCTACATAAGCTTCTGCCAGATGGAAAGAAGGAAATGAGGCTGGGGGTGGCATGTGCAGGGTCATCCACATTTCTGGTGGCTTTTCAGATGCAATGTGTGTTTTAGATGTGTTATGCACTGCTCATTAAAATACATAGGGTAGTGAAACGTCATCCTAGCACAAAAAAGTGAAGCGTTGTCCTAGCACGAAAAACAGTCCTAAATCGTGATCGCAGCACGTATTTGGATTAAATTGTATTTCGTGATGGCTGCACGAGAAGTTGTGACATTGGGTTGCGGCAACAGAGGGAAGAGAGCTCATGGTGATCATCTGCAGTTTTAGAATCTGATGAAGCACAATTTCCATACCATGCCACTCTGCAGCTACTCTCTGCAGTCCCTGTGGAGAATGCAGTGGAAATTTGGAGGGTGTGGGTGCACTCTCTGCAGGAAGTAGAGATGATGCTTAGCCTTCTTGGTGAGGGAGCTGGTCCTGAGGGCCCATCTTCTCCATGATGTGTCTTTGGTTCTCACCAGACAGACTGGAGTCAGATGTAGTCCTGTTTATATAATATTGAGCAAACATTGGTGAGAATGGACAGAATAGCTGGCTGGCTAGCATTACCCTTTAGCCTATCATGAACACCCACCAGCTTTTTGTGTTTCTGCTTCCAAAGTCCCCTGCCCAGGCAACGCAGTTTGAGGGCCTGCGGCTTGTCCAGCAGTCCGTTCTCGAGGTACGTTCCTTGCTGATGCCTTAGTTGTAGCTGGGTCTGACCGTCAGAGACATGTGCATCAATCATTCTGATGCATGCATACAAGAATATTTGTGTGAGAGTCAACAATACATTTGCACCAAATGTTGGATTTCAGAAAGGTTGCTGCACCACCATCTTTGTTGTATTAGGTCAAGTGTCATTAAATGTCCCCTTGGAGGTACGAGGGACTGAGTTAACATAAATGTAAAATCATTTATATTTATTTAAATTATTAATGAAATTATTGCAGTTTGTGACACATTTAAAACCGGAAAGAAGTCCAAACATACTGAAAATACTTCATGTTTTAAGGCTATTACCTGTTACATTCAGGTCAGTATTAATGTAGCAAACTGTTGCTAATGTAACACACCCTGCTAACTTACTAGGTAACAAGTTAAGACTACACAGCTAGCAAGAGCAAAAGTAGAAAGGATATATAATCATTCTAAAACTGAAGTGAGACAGATAAAACAAATAAATCCCATGTTATATTAAATATATGTAATAACTGTGTGGTAACACTTTCACAACAACTGGTGGTGTATACACTATAATAACTAGATTTATTAACCTCAGTTTTTACTTATGTAATTACATTCAGTTACATAGTATACACACACCTGTTAACTGGCTACAACAATGAATACACCATCAGTAGTTACATTGTTGCTGCATGAATTGTAAATATGTAACTACAAAGTACTGGTGAGACCAGTAATTATTAATGAGCTATTTATGCTCATAATAATTAGTTTGCAGAAAGTTGTTTGGCAAGCTAATAAACATCCAGTTCTATGCACTTCCTAGACATGAGTTGAAGTTGGCAAAATAATAATCTTGTTATGGAGGTTTTGTGCACGGTTATATGGAGATAATGTGCCTCTGAACTATATAAGATAAGATGCAGTAAGATAATCCTTTATTAGTCTCACAAGTAGAAAATTTGCATTGTCACGGACAATGCAAGATAAGCAAAAATTAATATTAGCATTCCTAATATTTTAGCGCTTTTCCTCATAATGAGCAAAACAAAAAATGAAAGATCAAATCAAAAACATGACATTTATGTTTCATCTCAAGGATAAAGTGAATAAAGTGGATCATCGTCCACAAAACAGACATGACAATTCTAGTGTACACATATTATACTTATTCAAACCCATAGTTAGATCTAACTTATGAATCAGAGACAGGGTCAGAGGCTATTCCTTTTTATATATGCTCCATACATATTCAGTGGGTCAGATATAAAATAGTCCTTGAATATTAACTGGTAAGTGGTCAATTAACATACAGCATTAGATTTTTTTTTTTTCGTTAGTGGCAGAATGACTTGCTAGTTCGATGAATAATTGCCCGTTCTCTGTGGCCTCATTCACACGCAAATTCCTCACTGCAGCTCACTACTCCCCTGCTAATGTCTTGAACCGCTCCAGTCCATTCTATGATGCATTATTTATGCCTTCTCCCGTTAGTTAACGGCCCCATGGACCAGAGGATGGGCAGGCCAATGAGGCATGGAAGGGGGCCTTGAGAGGCTGTCATCTAAACGTTATGTCATAATTCTAAAAACCTGAGTGATAGGAGATGGGATCTGTCACGAGGTTCCTAAGAGGACAAGAGAGAACTCGTGCTCATACTTGAGGGCTTAGCAGCATGGTGCAAGAATGGTCAAGTCTCCAGGCTCGGCTAAGTGGTCAGTGACAGCCAATCTGTACCCATGACGAGAAATGTCGCAACAACTATCAGGAGATGACATATGATGTTACATGACTCATATTATGGCAACTTAAAGTGACAGAATGGATGTTTATTGTGGGGTTTTTTTTTGTTTTTTTTTTAAGATTTTTAAGAGTTAATCATGTTATACTTATATTTCTGCATATGAATAAAACAAATAACTCCAATATGATTATTGCCAAGAATAAACAGAAAGAAAAGATTGTCTTGATAAATAATATTATGGAGAAGTCATAATACTAAAATCAAATTAAAGTTAACCTATTTCTCTGTGTAAGAATTTATTTATTGGAATAAATGAAAATAAATATTATATTGTGTTTTTATGTGTGAGCTTATTCCAAACCTCTCCTCAGCCCCTGTTTACTGAATAAAAAAAAACTGATGCAGTGGAAGGGAGGAATTGCTGTCATTACCACTAGCACATAATTGGTGTACCTCCACTCATCGCAATCAGCTGTAGCTTTTTTAGGTAGGAGCACCAGCAGAACAAATGTAAGGCTGTGGTCAAAAAAATCTACTATGTACTGTACACTGCATCCCGCAACAGTAGCCTACTGAAAACTCTATAAACCTTTTCATCAGCAGCACACTGTATAGTGTATAGTCTGAAGAAAAAGTCATATGCCATACTACAGCACACAGATGAGACTAGACTAAACAGTCATGTTTTCCTGTGGTTAATAAAAGCTGAGTCTCCTGATTTTCATTGCATTCACAATAGGTAAAATGGGCCAGACTTACTGCATGTTAATCCACATGTAAGTGTAAAAGATAATGTCCAGTTTTTCATAGGTTGAAAAGCTACTGTTTTTATCTTTAACCGCATTATTTTTGCAGTACAGTGACTTTATTAATGAGTTAACCCACCTCAAGACCAGCAGAATAAACTGATGGAGTCTGTGGTAGCACTTGGACAATTTCCATTCGTTTTGTCATGATTTATGTACCCATGTGTGGCTATTCCAAGCAATGTAAGGGTCAAATAGGATGATATATTTAAATGAAGGAGTGGCCTACTTCATAGCTTTTTACATCCTATATAGCTCCAGGAATGGACAATGTAGAGTTGTTCCATCTCGTCGTTCATATAGAAAGTTCTCAATCACTAGCGTCTCAAAGGAACAACAGCATTGGCAATTTTCTTTGCTCAAACATCTTTGTCTTTCCCCTGAATGCAATAAGAGTGATCACACAATCTCGGCCCATTTATTCACCTGCACACTCATCCACGCACTGCTCCCTCTGCAATCCCCTTAAAACAATAAAGTCCTGGACACCATAAATATAATGACCTAAGCCCAGCATATTAGCTCCCTCGATTGTCATCAACCTCCCAGGTGTTCCATGATAAAATTCCTTTCATTTTCCCAGCTACTGCAGCTGAGGGGATGATTCTTACACTAATAACATCCTGAGCTGCTGTGACCAAGCCAAGCGTGCACGGCCAGCTGAATCTTTTTTCTTATTTTTTGAGCTTTTCATGATCCCCACCACTTTAGCCTTTAAGTAAGAACTGTTGTTGCCATCTTGTCCTAAATTTGATTCATACACCTCCATTATTTTAATAATTTAGATGATTATATAATTACATGACTCTAAATGTAATGTCAAAAGCATGGCAAAAATGTAAATGGAGGTACTTCTCTCAGCAAAACAACATATTCAAATCATGTTAAATATATGCAGATATTACATTAATTAAAAATTCATATGTATAAGTAAAGTGACCATTTTTGTCATACATGGACGCACCACAGCACACAGTGTGAACAGCACAAAATTCTTCTCTGGATTTAACCCATTCACCAAGAAAAGCAGCGGGCAGCCAGGAACACAGTGCCCAGGGAGCAGTGTGTAGGGACAGTATGTTGCTCGAGGGTACCTCAGAGGTGCCATTAACAGTCTTGGGAATCAAACCCACCACTTTCTGATCGCAGGGCGAATGCCCTAACCACTAGGCCGTGAGCTGCCCTTTTTTTAAGTGACCATTTTTTATAAAGATATATATATGTGTGTGTATGAGTGTAAGAAAACAAACAGAAAAACTGAATCTCCCCTTTAAGGGTGGAACACATAAGGCACAACTGCAACTTCTCAAACTGGTCCTGACACAATCTCACAAGAGGACTCAATAGACTTGAAGGAGAACACTAACCAAAAAATCTAAAAGATGCCTTAATTGACTAATGAGAAATAATGTTTCAGGACCACCCAACCCACCCAAGGAAAATGAGGACAAAGGTGCTTTTTTGAACTCCCAGCCAAAGTTAGACTTAGCCTCACTGATTGCACCGTGTACTCTTGCTGAGACAGTGGCGCTATTTGAGAAAGGAAGCGTGAATTATATGCTTTAATTGGATGTCATTCCTTGAAATAAGAACAAAGGTGGAAGTGCTGCTTTAACTTGTTTATTTTGAGGATACTGAATTCCTTGCATAGCTGAGTAAATTACATATACAAAATTACATTAAATGAAATATTAATATTAATATTATATTGAAATTGTATAGTACGTTAACTCTCAATTACATTATAGCTTCCTCAAACAATCCCTCAATCCTTCTTTGAGGTTACTGCACAACTAAGCATAAGAAAAGGTGCCTGCAACCAACACAGTTTGCACTGTCCAGAAAGACAGTGTTGATATGCAGCAAGCCTACCATGACAAACGCAGAGGACAGGGTGTAAAGGAATAAACAGCCATGCATTAGGATGTAAGAGGAATTGGCTGCATAAATGATGCAAGGAGAATGTAAGAGTCAGAAAGAGAGAGAGAGAGAGAGAGAGAGAGAGAGAGAAAGAGAGAGAGAGAAAGGAAAACAGTTCAGCACTTTCAGTACATTCAGTATGGTCAGTGAAGGCTGTGTTGTGTTTGGGTGACACTGGACACTGGAGTGGACACTGGAATGCCCTACAGACGTATGTCCTTAGAAAGAGGACCCTGTGAACCTTTTGTTGTGCTTGTCAAAGAACCTTCTTTAAAATGTCATTCAGTTCATGTGGTGGCATTGAAAAAGTTTTCAAAGATGTTTTTATAACCAGGGCCTTTTCTTTGCTAAATGTTTTCATCAATATCTGTTTTGCTTTGGCAGACAGTTCCTTCATGTACTCATGTATTGATGAGGTTAGCAACTACCTCAAGCTAGCAACCTACTGTAAAAAGCCAATTAACTACTGATGACTATGTTTCATTTTTATGTTAATTGATTAATCGGCTTTTTTCAGGCTTGAGGTAGTTGCTAACCTCCTCAATACATTAATTTATAAAATTCCATCAATAGCACACCTGATGTAATCACTTCTTACAATATGCATGTATTTATTCTAATATTATGAGCAAATAAATGCTTACAAATGCAGACAAATAGCTTTGTGATGATAAAAACGTAGTGGGTAAAACCCCCGTGGGATTATATTCCCAACATGGACAAGCACAGCACACTGCACCAATAAACGGAACTGGGCAAGAATCCTAATGATACATTTATCTATAACATTATTTGATTATTATTTATTAATAACAATAACAATAACAATAATAATAATAATAATAATAATAATAATAAATTTTATTTATATAGCACTTTACATTTTACAAGAAAATCTCAAAGTGAAATATATTTGCTATAGACTGTCAGATTACACACAAGAAAAAACTTTACCGAGGCCATTTAACAGAAGACCACATTTCCCTCTATTTATTAAATTTTTTAATGTGCATAAACATTGTTAAAGTTTCAAAACATCCCTACAGTATCACACTCACCTCAACCCACACTGATTTGTTAACTCCAGTTTGGCTGGACCACAACTTTCTGTTAGGTATTTATCACACAAGTGTCCATGGAAAAGTATAAAATAAACCCATTCCCACCTACTGCGTATGATGGACACCCTTCATAGTACAGTCTTATGCAAAGGTTGTAGTACTCTTAGGCATATTACATGTTTTATTGATTACACACAAGAAAAAACTTTACTGGGGTCATTTAACAGAAGACCACATTTCCCTCTATTTATTCAATTTTTAATGTGCATAAACATTGTTAAAGGTTCAAAACATACTATTTACTCCAGTCCATATGGGCCAAATATGTATATTTAGCTACAAAATATCACCTGAAAGTGCTGGACTGGGCTATTGATTGGCACTGGTTGAACCCTACAAACACGCATTTGCATCAAATATCATAATTAGCAGAATGCTTATTCTCCATGATGCAGTGCCACAGTGCTAAGCTCCTTGGCTTCTTTTCATGAAAGTTTTTCCTAGAACAGTTGAGTTGCTGTAAGGCCACAACTTACACTGCTAAACCTTAAATCAGCACTAACCTACTCACCTCTCTCACTCGGTCATCAGCCACGCCCACACTCACACCATGCATACACACACTCAAACTTTTTCTGGCACTTAATTTCATTGCCAGAAGCCTTAGAAGGTGCAGAGAGTTTGGGCGGCAACTTAGGGCTTTAAGAGGAACAAAACGAAAAACACGAGAACACGAGGGCAGCTATGAGAGGCCCTACATGACATTATCCATACTTGGTATCACACATACAATACTATACTCTTTCACAAACACTACCATACCCTCTTACATACAATACTATACTCTTTCACAAACACTACTATACATGTACAGTCTTACTGTCCTTTATTTACTATTATACTATTACTATTCGCTGAAAGTGACTGTAAGACAGAATGACAGAGAATGTAAGATAGAATGATAGTGAATATGCGACAGAATGATACTGAATGTGAGACAGAATGACAGTGAATGTGAGACAGAATTATAGTGAATGTAAGACAGAATGATAGTGAATGTAAGACAGAATGATATGATGTGTGACTGAGAAAAGTTGTCTGTTTGAGAGAGTTTCATTGAAATGGAAGGGAGTTGATTGAAATTGAAAAGGGAGTGGCTCTTAATTCTCTGTTCCCGATTGGTTTATCTAAAGAGGATAAAATTAGAAGATGGTGTATAGGGAGCGTATTAATGCTGCTCCTTGTTTAAGTTATTTACTTTTATATTTGTGTTTTTTTTTTCATTTTAAATTGTACTTACATTTATACTTTTATCTAGTTTTCTTGTACTCATTTCTTTATTTTTATTTGTGTTTCAGAAAATTCCAGATTTTTAATTTTAAATGTACTTATTGTTTATAATGATTTTACAGTCAAAAAGGAGCGGTTCAGGACACATTTCACTGTGTGTTGTACTTGTACCACTATGCATGTGACAAATAAAGAATCTTGAATCTTGAAAGCCATTGGCCTCTTAAACTCTCCAACTGTTTAGAGGATATTTGCAGTTTCCGTGAATTTGCGGGGGTTTCCATGAACAATTAGTAGTTAGGTTCTAAGAAAAAATCTCAAGCCGCAAACTCTGAACTGTGAATTCATGGGGGCTTAATGTATTTTTTTCTTGAAAGAAATGTGTTTGCTAATGAACTTATATTTTTGAAGTTTAAAATGTTCCACTGAGCCTCCTAAATGCAGAAACCAAACATTCAATCTATCAGTGATAGGACAAATGCTTATATAGTACCGATCAGTGGCCCGAAAAATCACATTTACTCAATTTTCTGATCAACCAAGAGATGTTTGAAGTTTAGATTTAATTTTTCCCTTTTAGTTTAGGTTGATATTTAGTCTGCGTTGATACTGATATTTCTAATAAACATCAGAAATCAGTACCATTTCATACCAAACGTCTCACCGTATTATCACTACAGCTCCAGCTCTTCATTAACCCACTGGCCCTCCTGTGGGCCATTTGTGTCCACTTCACTCGCATTCCATATGCATTAAAACAACTAAAATGTTGACCATTTTAGCTGTGTTAATGCATCTGGAATGAAATTTCCCAAGGGTCTGGAGTTTTTTCAGATCTTTTAATTTTTAACTTCAGCCTATTAAATATATCAGTAATATACTCCATACATCCAATTGTAACACTTGACTCCCTTGTGGCCACTTTTGGCCAATTGAAACCCATGAAAACTACATTTCTTGTTATTTACATTGTTAAATCATACAATTTAGGTTAAAATGTGTTCATTCTAAACTCAACACTTGAGAAATGTAGTTTTTAGTGTTTTCTACCAGATTATGTAATTTATCCACTTTTGGCCAAGCAAGCAATTTTATATAATATTCTTAGTTTCCAATAGGGGAGTATGATGGCTTTCTGCACTCCAATAGAACAAATGAATGACATAATTTTGACATAGGTGTGATCTTAAGGATGTCAGATAATTGTGTTGTTGTTAATCAGTTACATATTTCAGACTTGTTCCATTTTTGGCCCCAGTAGCATTGAGAATGGCCATTTTTGAGGTTGTTTAGTAACAAGTGCATTGTGCAAACAAACTGGAGTTTGAAGGATTAAAAAAAGACAAAGGAATAGATATTTGATACTTATGACAAGAACTGATATTAGATAAAAACTTTATGCAGCAAAAATAGCAAAAAAAGCAAATAACAATATAAAAAATTATATATAAATATATGGCCTTTATATAAAATATTATATAAATTTGCTTGCTTGGCCAAAAATGGATAAATGACACAATCTGGAGGAAAACACTAAAACCTACATTTCTCAAGTGTTGAGTTTAAAATGAAAGCATTTTAACCTAAATTGTATGATTTAAAAGTGTAAATAACAAGGAATTAAAAAATGTAGTTTTCATGGGTTTCAATTGGCCAAAATTGGCCACGAAGAAGCTGAATGTATAGTAAAAATGAGGAGGGCCAGAGGGTTAAGCCACAGACTTCTGGATGTGAATTAGGAATTTGTATGACTTACTGTGAGCTATATCACTGTCCATGGGATGCGCTTAGCAACTATGGAATTTGTGATGGCTAGCTGCCTATCAACACACTCTTGTATTGCTGATTCAGCAGATGATGTTTCTGTCAAAGGTGAATTATGTACTGCTCTAATGAGCAGCTGCTTGCTCATTTCTCCTGGCAGATTCCTAAAGTCTCAGTTTCAAACCCCTGCAGTCAGTACGAGTGGTTCTGAGTGATAGATCCCCTGGCCTACATGGCCTCGATTCACCATGTTAACATCTGACCATCTGTCCCTCACCACAGGGCCAGCCATGCACACATACACACTCATTTTCATATCATTAGCTTGCTGTCCATCACATTAAAATTATTTGAAATAATTCGTAGATGCCACTATGATGTGTATTACAACTTTCTCAATTATTTTTCAATGAGTAAATCTCCTTACATCCCTACAGTATCACACACTCACCTCAACCCACACTGAGTTGTTAACCCCATTTTGGCTGGACCACAACTTGCTGTTTGGTATTTGTCACACAAGTGTCCTTGGAAAAGCATAAAATAAACCCATTCCCACCTACAGCATATGATGGACACCCAAATTTCACCAGGAAAAAATCCATCATAGCACAGTCTTATGCAAAAGTTTGCAAAATGTTTTGTTGACGTTCTAATTGAAAGTAAGTATGCATCCAAATAAATGCCAGCACCCAAGGTTTCTGCCTGAAGCAGCAGTCCACAAACTTTTTTGCGCCACGGATCAGTATCATATAAAATAATATTTCCACGGAGCGGTATGGATACAATTAAAAACAAAGTGCATAAAAATACGAAGAAGCTCCCCAAAGACGTTTTTTGATGTACTGTAAAATTTTTGATGTACTGTATTGTGACCGAGATGAGCATTTTTCAACTCTGATAATCAATAAAATATTTTTAATTCTGTCTCTCTGTGCGGCCTGGTATCAAACAACTCAGTATCAATGTCGGTCCGTGGCCTGGTGGTTGGGGACCTCTGGCCTAAAGCATCACACTGCTTCTACCAGCTTGATTTCTTCTCATAGTGCATCCCAGTACCATTTCTTCCCCAGGTAAGCAGCACGCATGAACTCAGCCTTCCATATAATGTAAAAGAAAATCATTTTTCACACCAGGCCACCTCCACCTGCTTCTAATGCTTCATGGTCCATTTCTGGTACTCATGTTTTGTACATGCTTTCGGTAATCAACAGGGGTCAGCTAGGTCTTCTGCAATGTAGCCCCATACCTTCCACCCACCATCACCACCACCTCCTACTTCGATCTGTGCCGTTGTAACAAAAGAATCAGTATTATTTACTTCACCTGTAAATTGTTTTAATTTTGTGGACAAATGGAATATATATATTAATCTAGTGACATGTGGTAAACAAGCTTTTTGAAACATCAAATTTACAAAGCAAGAAAAGTGTCAGCAGTGAAAAGTATACTCTCCGCGAACACCTTGCTTTCTTGAGCAGCCACTTTAAAAGAAATTAGATCATGAAGTTACAATCACTAGGTTCTCATCCACTATCTGGCTCAAAGGATGTTATCTCCCTGTGTTCCTCCAACACATGACTGTGACT
This sequence comes from Hydrocynus forskahlii, assembly GCA_037974365.1. Classification (NCBI taxonomy): domain Eukaryota; kingdom Metazoa; phylum Chordata; class Actinopteri; order Characiformes; family Alestidae; genus Hydrocynus; species Hydrocynus forskahlii. The sequence goes on from JBBPCX010000154.1 coordinate 25,195,016, forward strand.
AATGAACTATGTAACATAATATTTCCCTGTTAATAATACCTCTATGTTACCACTCACCGCATGGGGTTAATTATCTGCTTTTTAAGGATGCATAAATCTGATGAAGCTCAAAAATAATAACTAAATTGTCTGTGTCTCTCTCTCTCATATCCTCACCTCTCATTACAAATGTTGCATGCGCCAGTAAATCTGTGAGTTTTTTATCACTTAAAACGATGCAAATGCATGTGCGTATGTGTGCAGAAATGACGGGCAAAAATAGTTCTTAGATCATTGGCAGTGACTTTTCCTCATACTTGTTCAGATCAATAGCATGTGTGTAGACCTTTAAAATGGATACTTATGTGCATGAAAGAAATGGACACCTTATATTGAAGTAGGGTAAATTTGAAGATAACAGAACTAATAATTTTGTTTTTATCATAATGAATGTTGTCCAGCATAGCTAGCAAACTATCATTTGGATACATCGCTATTATTTGGATCCACAACCTCCAAGCTAGCTTCACAAAGAGAGCCCCTAGTCTCTCCTCCATGTTTGCATGTTTGTGCGTAAAAACAAAGAGCAAAATGTTTAATCACTGGAAACAATACAGTCTCACTATGTGCTGTCCTAACATTTCAGCTGGCTAGACAGCATTAGAGGCAACTTATCCTGTGCTATGTAACTGTGGTGGATTTAGCGTGCTTGCAGGGGTACTTGGAGATATGCGTACCAGATCAGCTTTGCTCCATAGATTTTTATTAACCAAGTTACACCTGCTGCCATTTGCCAAAATGTAAGCTTTGGATCTGTCTGTTGTCCAGATAATAAGCACTGTTTGTGTTCTTTGCAGATTAACCAAGTCAAATGTAATTAGAAAGTTAACTTGTCACGTCTGGTCTGCCTCGACCATGCCCCCAGCGGCCTCCCTCATCCGAGTTCTAGATAGCACCGTGTAGTGTCTCGTCAGTGTGTGTGTGTGTGTGTGTGTGTGTGTGTGTGTGTGTGTGTGTTTGGTGTGCGTGAGCTCGGTGCTGGGCAATCCAGGTGATGAGGCTGGAAGAACTAAAAGTTCATCAGCTGGGTTGGCACCAGATTGAGAGCTCACCTGTGTGTGGTTGTGTGTGCGTTAGCCTTGTTTAAGTTTTGACTGGTTCTGTCTCGAGATTGGTTGTTAGTGTTGAGCCCCTATGTCTGACGCAGCCGGTCTGGAAAGAAGGTGTGCGGTCACCCAGATCCTCTAGGGAAAGTCGTATGTAAGTTTATGTTAGCCTGGTTTGTGTTTGAGAGAGCAGTAGTGATTGCCTTTCTCACAACTCTGCTGGGCTCCGGTTGGTGCTAAAACTGCCGGCTCCGGCAAAACCTTTTGTAGTAGAGGTCGATGCCTCTGAGGTTGGGTTAGGTGCAGTGCTGTCACAGAGCCTTGGCACTCCGAGTAAGTTACATCCAGTTGTGTTCTTCTCAAAGAAGATGCAGAACACAACTATGAAATCGCTAACTGCGAACTGCTGGCGGTCAAAGCGGAGTTAGAGGAGTGGCGCCACTGGCTTGAGGGATCTAGACACCCCTTAATATTGTTTACGGACCACCGCAACCTGGAATTTAACAGCTGTGTCTAAGACAGGCCTGATGGCAGATTTAACTTTACTATTACGTATCGTCCAGGTTCCAAGAACATGAAAGCAGATGCACTCTTGAGATGCTTCCTCACTCCTGTGGACCAGGAGGAGCCTGAATCCATTATCCTGTAAGCTCGGATAATGGCCCCTATAGTCTGGGAACTTGATGCTGAGATTACACGCATCAATACAACACATCCATTACCTTCAGCATGTCCCGCGGACAGGGTGTTTGTGCCTGAGGCTCTGTGGAGCAGAGTGATTGAATGGGCAGACATGACCCCTGCCACAGGACATATCGATATCCACAGGACTGTAGAGGTGCTCAGCCGCAAGTACTGGTGGCCTACCACCTGAGCCGATGTGGAGCAGGCGGTAAAATCCTGATCCATATGCGCGATGACTAAGAGCCCCTGTCAATTGCCTGCCGGTAAATTAATGCCCCTTCTCATGTCGCACAGACCGTGGTCATACATAGCGGTGGACTTCGTCATGGATCTCCCAGCATCGAGAGGGCTGGTGGTGGTGGACCGGTTCTCAAAGGGGTCCGGTTCCTGCCCTTCTGTTCCCTACCCACCGCCTTACAAGTGGCTGAGGCATTTTTCCAAGCTGTATTTCTGCCCTATGGCATGCCGGTGGACATCCTGTCCATCCGAGGTCCCCAGTTTGTGTCTAGGGTGCGGACAGAATTCTTCAAGAAACTGGGGGCGTACTGCCATGGGCACCAGCATAACTGTGTGGAGTTCCTTGGCTGAGCAGAGCATGCCCAGAACTCATTGCGCCACTCCACAACCGGCCTAACACCCTTTGAGTGTGTGCTTGGGTGTCAACCCAAGCATACCAGGGGTTAGACAGTTCCTGGACTCTCGGAGGAGACAGAGTCAGCTGCAGTCTCAGTTCGACTGGGAGGGGTAATGTGCAAATGAGGAGTTGGATCCCGGCTGGGAAAGTAGAGGAGTTTCACTGGAACAGGCCGGCTCCTCGGCCTTGGGGGCATCCTCCCCGGCAACCGGGTAGGTCTGGGCAACCAGGTCGCCGCGGTCGGCCCAGGGCCACTCCAGAAGTAGTCAGGGTTCCCCCTCGCCCCTCTGCGGTGCTCGGAACTGGAGGGGGGTAGTGTCACGTCTGGTCTGCCTTGATCACGCCCCCAGTGGCCTCCCTCTCCCAAGTTCTAAGTAGGGCCGTGTCACGTCAATGTGTGTGTGTGTTTGGCACAGGTGAGCTCGGTGCTGGGCAATCCAGGTGATGGGGCTTGGAGAACTAATAGCTTGTCAGCTGGGTTGCTAGGCACCAGATTGAAAGCTCACCTGTGTGTCAAGCCCTTCTGTGTGACGAAGCTTAAGAAGCCAGCTCGTCCGGAAAGAAGGTGTGCAGTCAAGATCCTCCAGGGATCCTCCAGATCCTCCAGGTAAATGCGTATGTAAGTTCATGTTAGCCTGGTTTGTGTTTGAGAGAGCAGAGGTGATTGCCTTTCTCCCAACTCCGCTGGACTCCAGTTGGAATAGCGATGAGTGGCAGTCGGATCGTGAGCAGCAGCAGCAGGATAGTGGCACTTTTCGGACTTGCCCTGCAGACTGTGATGGTCTGCTCTCTCTCCCTTTTCCCCGCTTTCTCACAGTGTCTCCCCTTTGTCCCGACACGGTGCAGTGGCGTCCCACAACTACAGGCCATCATAGAGCGTGCATCTAAGAGTATCAAGAGCAACTCAGACCTTCGACTGAGCGCGAACTCTAAACCTCCCTGTCTTGCCAAGAGTGGAAGGACTTTGGTGACCCTCCCCGCACCTGGTTGTTGTGGTTTGAAGCTCATGGCAACAAGCCTTGCCCAAGCTCTCATTAAGGACTTGTTATCTCCGCAGTTGTGTCCTCACTACCCGCACAGCATGACAGAACTAACCTTTTTTCAAACTATCTAGTTACTTTGTTAAGAAGGCCACAGAAGGAAGCAAACTCCCCTAACATAGTAGCAATAAGCAAGAGAATTCAACTTTTTATTAGTTTTGCCACAATCCGTTTGTTAGTCTGCTTATCGTGTTAAAGTGTAAATTAACTCATGAGCTCATAGCTAGATATTACTAAGTACATGTTTTTTTGGGTAAAATATTTAAATGCAATTTCTAAAACAGCAAACACTCCTAGAACTTCTGTTTCATTTGTGAGACTTGATATAGAACCTTTACACTAAACAGTAAACCTGGCAATTAGAAGAAGGAGGAGGAGCAACAGTAAATATACCCAATACCTTTCATTTCTTTACTTTATATCAAAAGTTATATTACATTCAGTTTTTACTCGTATGATTAAATGGAAATCTTATTCATAATTACACACAATTGCATGATTGATATACATGTGTATTTATGTGCTACTGTAACATGTGTAACTGAACACATCAAAAGAAGCTACAAATTTATTGCATGATTATTGATGTTGAAGCACACAATTTTTAACACCTAAAAGCAGGACGAAAATCAAACAAACAAACAAAAAAGAACAGCCATGGACCTAACAGCTAATTCATCAGAGAGATGATCAAAATAATTTAGCTAACATCTTTTCTAATATCTATTATTAGAGATATTATTCGAGATAATATTAGAGATATTAGAGATCAGGCAATTGGATTAATTTCTAGTTATTAACAGATAGTTATCAAATGAAAACTGGAGAAAGGATTAATCTTTAAAATGTCAATAATAGCAGGTAATATTCACTAAACTAATGTCATAAATAAAAAAATGAGCTCCAAACATGAACATAAGAGTCAACACAAGTCTCCGGTGATTTCAGGAGGATCTTCACTCCTGTGCAAAAGGACCCATGCCCGAGGGAGAGAAGGCTTGGTCTCTTGGCCGAGCTATAGGTTGTGTGACCGGTCAGACCAGTCAAGAGCATCCGCTCATCAGCCACTGAGACCGCGGCAACACACCTCACACCTGCTGAGACAAAGGGACGCAAACACAAAGTCACTGGTATTGAACAGAGTCCCGTGGAGCCTCTAACCATGGTCCGTTGGCTGAGGAGAAGGCAGCTCTCCCACTGCCACTGAGTGAGCCATCCTGGGGGTAGAGCTCAGGAGGGAAGTCCAGTGACAGAGACAAAAGACACAGGCATGGGCAGGAACACAGATAAACATTCAGTACAAACCCAAGAAGTTCACAGGGTGACGACACACTGATCCTCAGGCTCGGTTGAGCTTTTAAACCCTGACCCACACACAAACAGCCAATCACATAACACGAACAATAATAAGGCAACCTAGCTTCACTTAACTTAAACAAGAAACACATGGACATGTCATCAGGTGCCTAGCAACCCAGCTCAGTGTGCTCAGTGTTTGCACCTGGGCTGCCTAGGCTCCCAATGACCAGGCACACAACAAACTATGACGTAACTGCTCTGTTTCCTGGGCTGTAACCTGGTCTAAACTCTGGGGACGCGCTCTGTGCTGGGCGCGACCGAGATGGCCCAAACGTAACAACTGTATTTTTTTTTTTATAAATTCCCTACTTTCTTTGTCTGGTCTATTACAGATATTGCATGTGTATCCTCACCAAGACACATTCCATAAATGTATAACATACTTGGTAGAATAAACTAGTTCTTTCTCTGGTTCTTTCTACAGTAGTTCTTTTTTGGTTAGCATTTCTCACTGCCCTTCTACTCAAATATATCCAATATTTCACTACATCCTTATTCTTTCTACGCTTCTCAGCATTACCTTGGTTTTAGCAGTGCAAAAAGTACTGCTATCTGTCAAACACTTTTTCAGGTTCATACCACCACACTGAATAAGACTCTGTCCAATCTCTGTCCAATCTATGAGACTTGGATGTAACCATCACAGTTAGTCTGTGTGTTCTTGTGATTGCATGCATTTCTTTATACGCTTTCTCACATTAACAGGCACAAAAAGTCACTGGTTCATTTTCAGTTTCCCTACTGAGAGTCTACCGACCACTCACTTGTTGAAATTTTGTGACATTGCAATGCAAAAATGTTACAATATCCATTGTGCGGCAAAGCATTGTGGAGACTAAGTGTTCCATAAATTAATATATTTAATGTATACATATACAATGTTTATAAGGTGCAACCAGTCAACAACCCAGTCCAGCACATTCATCACATACATCACCCCCTAGTATATCGCACCAGAACTGAATAGTCATAATTTTATTCATTAAAATTTCATTCTAAATACAGTGAGAGTTCTGAATTGTTTTTAGCCTAACTTTGTTGAATATATGGAGAGCTTATCGAAAAATGAGCTTTGCATTTTCTAACTGAATCACTGAATGATTTGGCCATAGCTAGTTGGTAGACAGTGATATTGGTAGATATGACCCCATGCAAGACTTTTGTAAAGTGCTGTCTCATGAGAGTTTTAAAAAGTCACATGGCCCATACAGTGGATTTGCTGTAAAACTTTACTGGGCCTCTGTTGATCTAGTAACTGGGATTGCTGAGCTAAGCATAAACCGTTAAATGCTCTCAAATCACTCAACATATCAATTATTTAATAAATTAATCAACTATCAGGCTGCTTTCATGGTAAAATCCCTATGGAACCTAACAATGTACTCTGTTGTGATGAAATCTCTGCAGATCATCTCTCTGCTTTGCTATCCATCACAGAGGTGTGACCAGAACATCAAGTGTTGGTGGGCATTTGGCTTATCTGGCGAAGCAAAAAGCATAACTATCCACCCATATCCTTTTTGTGTGTGTGTGGGGGGGGAGGGGTGGTCAAATAATAATAACAACAACTTAGTTTTATATAACTTAGAAAAGCAAAAACTGTGGCAGAAATCATAATTTATTGTTCAACACAATTAGCAAATTAAGTTATACTACTGTTTGTGAACAAATATAGAACTACATTTACAAGGTTAATATCAGTAAAGTCAAATGTATACAACATGTGAGAGCAAGAACAGAAAAGTGGCTCACTGTAGTCATGAGGAGGCTATAGGAGATCAGTTTCCAGTGTTTAACCTAGATATTATCTACAGGACCAGTCTGCAGTTACTCTTGGAAAATTCTGAAAGAAATTCACTCATGTCTAGATTTTTGGTGATGTTTTCTCATGTGCTAGAATGAATAAATTTCTCTTCCCTGAATACTCAGTTATTTGAATACTCAAAACATTCTGCAAAATGCGTGGTGAAGTGAACCATGTGAGCAGCAGCACGGTGCAGTACAGGGGAGGAGGCACTGAGGGACACGCCCCCTACTCAAACGGACCAATTGGAAGGCAGCTCTGTTTAGAAAATCAAATTAGTTTTCATTGGACAGACAGAGCATTTCGCAGGGTGGGCACGGCTTGTCTCTGGCAGGGCAGTGCCCACCCAGACCCCTGTGGTCACGCCCCTGAATCCAGCCTCTTCAAACAGTTTTTTCAATCTTAGTGTAGACTAGCTTAAGTGTCTCTGTGTGTTTCTGGGTGTGTGTTTAGGCCTCCTAGCCTGTGGATGGTGCCGTTCCCCAGGCCAACCATCACAACATGAATCTATTTTAATGTTTTAAAATGGATGGATGGTCTTGAAAATATCCCATAATTGTTAAGGATTATTGTTTTATATTGTTCTGTTTAGTTTATGAATTTGTTTAACTTCCCATGTTGTTCAAAGGGAGGGAACCATCAACCATCAACATGTACATTTTTGCTTGTGCCATATGTGCTCAGTCACCCAAGATACACGTGGCTAATGCATTTAATAAGTGATGGAAGCTTATAGCCGCTAGTTCTATTAGACATTTTCCTCAAATCAGATTTACAGTAGTCTGAAATTTACTGAAGCTGTTTCCCACATTACCTGTAATTTTATTTAAAACAGCGGAGAACCCCGGGATCAAGATTACTGTTTTTAGCCATGCAAAGTGCTTTTGTCCATTTGCCAAACAGTGTCAGAAATAGGAAAACTAAGTTTGTTAAAGACTTAACAACTTCACTTAAAAACTTCACTTAAAACATTTTTAGGAACCTAATGAACTTGTTGTATTATACATGACATCTTGAAAACCATTGAATACCCCAAATCAAATCAAAAGCCATAATTTGTTTTATTTTTCATTCAATACTTTTTTATTATTTCACATTATTTGACTAGTAAATCTGTATTCTCTTGATATTATTTCTTAGAAATAGACACTTTTTTCTTAGTATTTAATTTTGCAGCATCAGAACACTTTTAAGTGAAGAGAATGAAAATCTGGCTCATTAAATATTGCAAATATTTGTTGTCAAAAATCCTTGTGCAGTAGGCACACTCCACACCTTTTCAAAGCAAACACAAAGCCTGAAGAGGCAAACACTGATGTATTTGAACACAGCTCATCTGAATATAGACACAGCATGATCAACCAGTGCCTCTGTGTTTAAACAAGACCAGCTTTGACGGCCTATAATTACGAGAGGATGCTATTCGGTGACAGAAGCTGAAAACCCAACAATTACCAATCAGCACACTGAATGTGTGCGCTCATGTGGATAATAGCAGCGGAGCTTTGATCTGTGATTGGGAGTCGGCACTTGAGTGATCTCACATTTCATCCATTGCTCTCATGACATCGTTTGACATCCACTATAAACATGCATCATCCTTAAATTGCATATCCAACACCACATGCTAATGACCTTATTAAACCACTGTGTTTTCGATCAACATGGAAAATGACTGGCCATTACAACACTACACATTTAAAGACTGCAGTCTACAAGTCTACAAATACCCATTGTGCATGCTGTGACCGTTGTGAAGAATATAACCTATGCTGCTGTCCAATGAACTGAAGAATTAGGATGTGATATTGTCTCTTCAGAAATCCGCAGTTAAAGTATAATGTCCAAAAAAACGGCCAGAATAATGGATATAGGGAGTTTTGCTTGTATCAGTTGGTTAACAGAAAAAGCGGATTTCAAGTTATCTGAGGTTAAGTCTAAATCCTGTTGTGTTGCAGATAATAGAGAGTTCCTGTGGAGCAATCAGTGCTCAGGTTTTGAATGTATTTTTGTAGGTTGTAATCCTTGACTGATTGGATTATGTGATGTTCTTGTTGAGAAGGTGGCCAGATGCACCTGCACTAAGAATATAATTCCTTCTGCAGGGTCAAGCAAAATGAATCTCTCTCTTGATTAATGCTAGACAAGGAATGAGGAGCATGTCAAGTGTCTGTGTTTGTTTTTGTATATTTTCAGGATGTAATACATAAGAGGCCGATTTTTATAGGTAAGGTACCACTTTACAAAATGACTGATGGTTAAAGGGTGTTAGTTATTCGTATATTCTGTTTATTATATAGTATTAATAATTATTGTTAATGGTTACTTCATAGGCACAATTAATAATACAAAGGGCAACAGTGGCCTGTTCCTTGTCAAATAGTAAACACGTATTCTTCTAAGTTGAAGCACAACTCTAGCTGTTTTTTTATCTCACTATGTCTTCTCCATTAGTTAACATTATACATGTCTGTTTCATAACATTCATATTCATTAGGTTTCATATAATCCTTCTTGTGTTAGGTTTCATCTAATCCTTCTTACACATGCTATAAAAAAGGTTTTAAAGTATTTAATGGTTTAAAGTATTAAACCATGCACTTTAAAGCAGCTGAATTCACTGTTTGGAAGGTGTGTGAATAGTTTTAGACATATAATGTGGGACATACTAACATTAAGTGCTGTGTAAACTATTCATACCATGCAAACAAACAAAATCATTTGTCCATAAAATATTTTCATAATAAAAACACAGTTAATTTAAAGTAAAAGCTAGACCAATTGAAATCCCTCCAAGAAGAGTGTGCAGGAATGTGTGTGGGAGGTGGATTCCAAACTGTCATGAAATCCCTTCAATATTACACAATGAATTAGGAAATGAGAGAGGAACTGACAGCTGAGACTTATTCTGCTTAGTGTGGACTGGCTGGATTATAGGTATTAAATGTTATTGTTGAATGTTATTAAATGCTGTAATATTTTGAAAGTTCCATATCTTTCTGTTATTCTTTACATTGTGTATTATATTGTATGAACAATCCTATTGGATTTATTTACGGAAAAAGTTTCTTTTTTTTAGTCAATTTAAAAAATAGAATTATACAACAAGCCTGAATATGTATGACTACTTATCTCTGCTGGGACAAGGTTTTTGGCATGTTAATTCATTTCATAAAGAGTAAAGGGAGGTAAAGAGAGAGAGAGAGAGAGAGAGAGAGAGAGAGAGAGAGAGAGAGAAAGGGTAGGGGGTCAAATCTGCTGGATTTCTTATTTATTCTTCTCGTTATTCTATTTACAGTCTCCTGTCGTCCTCTGTACTGACTTCCGTTAAACTCCGAAAAAGTCAAGGCCTGAAATAAGCCAAGACACTACTGGGCATGGCATATATGTTGTTCTACTTTGGAGAAGTTCATTTACTCTTACAAATACAATAACTACTAAAAAAATCTTGAAATTACTGTCATGATAAATACAATTAATAAGGCAAAAGTGAAACTTGTTGCAACAGTACAATTTATTTCCTGATCTTGTGTTTCCCACCTACAGTCCAGCAGTTTTCTATTGCGAACTGTCGGTCTTATTCTCTACTCAACAATCCAGCTTAAAAAAGCTTTTGTTAGCAGCTGCTTTAAGAAAGTTTTTTCCTGTCATTTGCTGTTCTATGATGGTCAAGGCAGCTGGACATTTTGCTCACCTAGGCTAAAACACGTCATGCTGATAAACTGGTAAGCTGTATGCTGTAAGTGTGAATGTTTACATTTATGAACATTGCCCACATACTGCAATGCTTGCACATTTGCACAAGATAAATTACTATAAATCGCTACATTTGCATGATAAATTGCGAGCTCAATTGCTACAAATAACTATAACTATAAGGTACACTCTGCAGTAGATTTGGTGAATGTCTCCCCCTCTCTCTCCCTGTTTGTCCTCTGTTTCCACAAAAGTGACTGATCGAGCTGCCCTGTCTGCTGGCTGTGATCCCCTTCGTGCCTGCAGCAAAATGTGGAGCTGGGCTCCAGTAAGGGGCACCTAAACGCATTGGGACTGACTCAGTGTTCCCAGCCCAGCTGAGCGTGACCCTTATCCCCTGCCCAGCTGAGAGTGGGAAGGACCTCGGTGATTCTGTTAAAATACCATTTTGGTTTGTAGACTCTTTCCGTTTGTAACTCTCTGAGCTCACACCTTGTTTTCAATTTCTATTAAACTCTTTGTTCCTGAAGTTTCCCGCAGTTGCGTCCTGCTTACCCGCACTGACTATAACATTTTTAAAGTCAGTAAATTTGAATGTTAACTATATTAATTGCAGTGAGCTGGCACCCCACCCATAGTCCTAGGATAGGCTCAGAGTACCCGTGACCTTAGTAAGCATTAAGTGGTTACAGAAAATGAATGAATTAATGAATGTTACATAAGCAAATCACAGCAACAGATTTGACAAGTATGAATAATTGTAATGACACTGTTATATATGGAGACAGAATCTGTCACGACAACTAATTACGGATTACATATGAATTGTAGTAGTGGAACCTATGTTGTAAAACAGGAATATTCTATGTAATTACATGACTAAAATCTGAAGCTGCTAAACATGTAATTGCATAAGCTGCACTGCTGTCCAGATGTAACACTAATAATAATAGTTTATATGTCACTGACCGGCAAGGAGAGGAAAGGGGAGGACGCACACAGCCGTTAGGTACAAGGTTAGAGTTTTAATGAACAAACACACAGGTAACAAAACAATAAGGAGCCCCGGCTCGAGGGGAACAGAACA
>JBBPCX010000154.1:25227193-25237257 GCA_037974365.1 Hydrocynus forskahlii
CATGACACAGCATAGAGTCAATGACAGCTAACTGCATAAAAATTGTAAACATACTTCTGTCTACCAGTACTGGTAAACTGTACGAGTGGACTGACTGAGTTTTGAAAATTCACCTAATCTTGTACCATGTATTATGCAAGGACTGAGTAAGTATTTTAATTAAGCAAAAAAAATAATTAAGAGTGTAACCCTTATTTCTGAGCAAGAAAAATGACATAACAAAGAGCAACATGAATGTTCAAGTGTCAGTCATGCATATTTTGTGGCGCAGACAGTGTTTTTAGTCTTTACCTGTAAATTTCTACCTAGACACTTCATTAATCTATAAATCTACACAAAGCTCCATTTCAGTTTATTAGAAACATATACCTTGAGCTTCTATGGCCTGGCCACTTGTCCTACCTAACAGGTCCACTTTATATTTTAACAATTATGCACTGTATTGCATCAACTCTAATGAGTATTTACTGATAACTGGTCAGGCCGCTGAGAGTATTCCACCACCGGCAAAGAGAGGTTCTCTGGTCAGAAATTGATCAGAGGACTAGAGGACTACAAAGAGAAACTGTGCATCAACAGATACAGTCTTTGATTTCCAACAAGACAGGGGCTTCAAATAAAGTGACCAGCAGACAGTACCAGTTTGTCAGACTGCAGAAAAGCAGTGTTAAGAACATGGAGGGAGAGAGGCAGTAAGGGAAAGAAAAAAAAGAGGGGAAGTAAAAATTGCTCACACCTTTTAGAATGGCTGCAAGTCCAGTAACACCTTGGTCAAGGAACTGAGGAATGGAATTGGTTTGGGTGTCTGGGTGTTCAAGCGTGCCGCATGATTTATGTTCTGGACACGACCGGCCAACCCTAACGGCTGCCTCTTCTGCCCTCCTTCATCCTCTTAGCCTCCAACTGACCATCTATCTCAGTATCTCTCTCGCTCTTCTTTCTCTCTCCTCTCTCTCTCCCCCTCTCTCTCTTTAGTCATGTCTGTCCACCCCTTGAAAAAAAACGTATATGACCTAGCGAATTATATTCCTAGCAGGTTGCTGTGGCCACTCACTTAGAGAGTGATAGCCGGGGTGGAGGTCAGTGAGAGGAGGCCAGGACGATGCATGTAGGTGCTGGGAGAAGAACAGGAAGGGATGGTTGTCAAAGTGAATGTCCTAAGGTGGGGTAGGGAGGGAGTGGGGGGTAATTGTGTGTGGCACAGCCCTGGACACAACCGCAGTCTGCCCGCCTGAATATTTATGAAAGCATGTCAGGAAGGGAGAAAAGATGGAGAGGGCACTTTTGAGGTGCACAGGTGTCTCCTCTCTTCTACCTTAATGGAAAAAGATTCAACAGACAGAATCAGGCAGTCACAAGTACCCAAGGACAAGCCTGCGGTCATGTACACTGTGCAGTTTAATTGACCTATCAATGCTCTGCCCACAATTTTGCATTTTCCAGCAACTGTTGTGAAGTTGCTTTACAGAACATTCACAGTCAATCAAATGAGAATTTGTATAAAGTTGAGTTTCCAGTTTATGCTGAGCTGGGCTATGGTGTTGCAGCTGATTGAAATTAGACATGGTGGAAACAACAGTGGAAAATTCTAACCCCACTTGGTAACTTGACAAAGGAGAAAAACATACATGCCTTTTCAAATCAGCATAGTATTTTAGGAGAAGGCTACTTAATACTCCTTAAATCTCTCTTAATTAACAAGGTTATGTCTAAATAGCTACACCTAAATGGCTTAATTAGTATAGCAGCAAGTTATGAGGAACCAGGTGCCACAATACAATAAGATAAGCCCAAAAGGGTTTGTGAATTATTTTAAATTAGTGTAATGGTAATTAAATACGCCATAAATGCCTTTGCATTTTTATTAAAAAGTTATACACATAAAAAGGGCAACCAGGAATTAAGCAAAACATTAGTAAATACATCATTACAGTTTATCATCGTTTAATTACTTCATGTTAAATTATTGAGTAAAACATACACAAATACCCTTTTGTTGTCTAGTTTGCAATATGTCAACTCGTACACACTGTATGAGTTAAAAAAAAAACCTTTTTGAACAGTAGTTTATATGGGCCACATGGACAGTTTGGCAATAGAAGTCTGTGATGAAGATATAAAGCTTAATGTCAGTAATTTATTCAGCCTTCCTGTCCCAAAACATCTGCTTTGTTGGTATTTCAAGCATGGAAATGATTGAGTTCAAAAGCCAAACTTGTTCCAAAGTCCACCCCACTGGCCTATCCTAGTTTCCTTGTATGCAATCCCCAAGCCAGGCATTCAGGAAAGGGAGAGCTAATAAGTGAAGTTAAATAAAGTCTTTTTTTTTTTTTTGCGTGCGTGTGGGTGCCCCACTGTTCTGAGTACCCCGCATGTGGCAGCACACTTTGGAAACGAGAGCAGAGTGTTCCCTTTGGCAGGAGTGCAGGCAAGACGGGCTGGGAAAAGCAGCAGCATCTGGACAATGCAGTCTCCAGGGCCTATCGCCTGGCAACCCCGCTCACTCATCGCCACGGTAACAAGGCTCCAGCACACGGAATGGCCAGGAGTAATGGTATCCCATGCAGATGGCCAGGGAGACTCTTAAAAATAGCAAACAGGGCACCAAGTGCCATCTCCTCATGAGCGTATGATCGTGTGTGTGTGTATGTGTGTGTCTGTGTGTGTCTGCGTGTGTGTGTGTGTGTGTGTGTGTGTCTGTGTCTGCATGTGTGTGTCTGCGTGTGCGCGTGTGTGTGTGTGTGTGTCTATGTGTGCGCGCGCACCAGACAGCTTGAATCAGAGCATGGGAACCGTACAGCTGTCACAATCCCACATCGCAGAAACACCACAAAGACTCCAGAGAGTCCTCCAGAGAGCCTCTCTGAAAGACGACAGGCAGACTTTTAAACAAATGCAGGCGGACACCGACACATTAAAATAAGCATTTCCTGTGGTGCCTTCGCCAGTAAAGGCGAGCATCTGTACGCACATCTGGTCTGCTCGCTCTGCGCCCCATATATAAACGCAGGACAAATTAAAACCGCTCTCTGCGGTACTCTAATAGAGCTAGTTCACAGTCGAGAAAAAAACACAATTATTTCGCTGCTTTTCATACTCATCACCCAGTTCATCAAAGGGAAATAAAAGCGTCCATTAAATCTACCCACATAAGTGTTGCTTTAAATTCAGAGTGCAGTAAAACAACATTATTAAAAAGTAATAGGTGCGTTGTGGCTGACATGGATTTCTGCTTCCATGTGCCAAACTACATAACATTATTCGATAATAACTTTGGTGCAATTTTAATGCTGTCGTGCAATCTGTGCTTTTGCTCGCCACATGTCCATAGCTACACTGTTCAAATTAAAGTACCAAAAGGATTTCTTTGGTACAGTGCTGTAGAAGAACCATTTTCAGATCTCTTGAAAGAACCAGGTTCGTAAGTGGGTTTGACTGTAAAGGAACCTCAACATAATTTACAGTAATTCCCAGTAAGAATAAAGTGATTTGCAGTATAAATGTTCTTAAGAAAAGATACGTTATTAAACACAAACATTCCACATTCAAGAATGCTTTCTGCATTACCTTTACACTTTCTGGGACAAAGAAGGTGTTCTGTGTTCTCTTGCAAGAAAAAAAGCGACCGTTAAAAGTGATTTGGTGGCTTATTTCTTATGCAGTTCATATTGACATTCATATGTAACAGTATGAACACCCCTGTCAAATTACATGTTTTGTTGATTTTTTTTCAAGTGTAATTAGGTCTACATGAGTATATTCATGTAGCCATGTATAGATTATAACTCCAAACCAGTATTTGTGTTAATTAGTAGATGGCTTCAGCAGTAATTTCATTTATTTATCTATTGTTTGTATGTCCACCTCTCTATCGGACCACAACATTTTGCGTATAGCATATCACTGTGTATATGGTATAGAGAATTTGAAGTGTTTTACTTCATTTTATGTTGTATTGTACTTTATTTTGCAATTGTGCAGTTGTATATAAGCAGTTTACTCTGGATATCAATTTTTGATTCAAAGTTTTCTGAATCTGATTCTGCTGAAGTTTACTGTAGTTTCAAATAAAGAACTGGATCACTTCACTTTCACAAAGGCTGCAGAAATGCTTGTTGCAAGCTTGACTTTATTGATGGCTTGTTCTGACATTGATCAGATGTCTAAGTGAAGCTTTAGCTAAATTACTGAAAATGTAGGCTTATAGGTAAGTTCCTTGTTACTCTTTCTCCATGTGTGTTGCAGACAAAGATGGTGGCCTCTCTTGGGAGGTCTGCCTTCTGGCAGATGCTGCAGAAATAAATAGGTAGGAATTGATGACTTACTTTTGTTACCTTTAGAGCATACTTCCCTCTTTGATGGACTGCTTACTTCGTGCATTACTGGTGGGTTTGCCACTTGCAACAATGTCTGTAATGTCTAGAGCATTAAGATATTTTTCACCCACAGAAGTAACACTCAGGAACAGGGCAGTGCATTTACTTTCAAAGGGAAAGCACCCGTGTTTCAGTTCTAACTGGATTAATAGATTAATGTGTAAATAGTCAAGAGGTTAACTGAATATAGAATTAACCATGACCAGCCAATAGCATCCCTATAATAGCAATATGTGAGGCTAACCTTTTTTGACGTCTTGTGACTATTTTTCACAATAACTAGGTCATTAGCATGCTTTATATGCATATTCAGAACATAAGCAAACCCTGGCATATATCGTGAATGCTGGTCACTTACAGACATGTATTAAAAGACCACTATGATGACAGTGCAGTCCCCATCCATTCTGAAGGAGATAAAAACATTCCCCGCAAAGGACATGGTTGTGGGTCATAGTATCTATTGTCCTTTGTAACAAACCAGCCTTACTTTCTCAGAGCACCTAATTCATCATATAGTTTGAGGTGGGGCAATGACGTTTACCCTTGACTTTAAGCACATGATCTGTCAATCAAGTGGCTTTCGATTTGTCTGTCTTAAAGTGAATAGTTACTGCAAAAGTTCTGTGTTACACACTGAATGCCTCTACTGTACTGTATAGAGCCAACGAGAAAGGGAGTGAGAATAGTATGATAGTACCCATGGCTTAATGTAAGCACTGCCTTTCATATGAAAAATGTATTATTTTTTATCATAATTGAAGATATGGTGGTCACTGGTCCTAGTAGCTGGAATAGCTGTCCTAAGCGTTTTGAGAATCTAGTTGCTGAGAAACTCACAATTTTATTTGTGTGTTTGTTTATTGACCAATTTTCTCTCCAGTTTAATTATTGCCATTTCCCACCCACTAGTTAGGTGTCCCCATTATGGGATCAAGAAGTTAGCACTTCCTTTTTTTGAATCATGTGAAGCTGTCGCCAACACAATGTCAATGGACGGCTTAATGTACTGAGACAAGAACACTAACCACTAATCACGTCACATCACCTAACAAACACTCATGCTAACACTCACCAACATTATGGTGAGTTCTGGAGGGAAAGGGATGGCCATTCTACCCACCCAGAGGGATAGAAGCCAATTATGCTCTCTTGGATTCCCAATTATGGATGGCTTCAAGGATGGTTTCAACTTGTGATCTCCCAGTGACAGGGTCACTGCTTGTTTGGTTGTGACAGGAGGTGAACATAGTGTTTGAAGTCTTTCGCAAGGACTCTTATTAGTGTGATGATGGGTGCTTACCTGGGCAGGGAGTCGAACCCTGCTGTGTGGGTAGCGGTTTTATTCAGTACTTTGTTAAAAATATACAAAATCATTTCACAAATATTAGTACATTAGGAGGAAAATATATATGATGAAAATAGCTTTTTTTGGATGCTTTGGAGCAGCCACCCATAAACATAAGGTCAACTTGCCGGCTGCTAAGTATTAGCTGGAGGGGCATGATGAACATATATCCTTGATTTCAGGAGAAGCATTAGATAAGCAGATGTCTACAAACTTGCCTGACATCAAATCTTTTTGATGATCCCTTCCATACATGTTCCCTGAAGAGGTGAGCAGAGGAGCCTAAAATCACAAACCTGTAAAACTATGGTCACTGAAAGAACTGGTATGTAATTGACATTAAAAACTGTTAAAAAGTTCAGTAAAATAGTACAAGATACAAACTCCCCAAATACCGAGGCCTCTAGAACTACAGGAGAGGTATCTATCAGTGCAAGAACTAAAGTCTGCAAGACACTGCTCTTCTATTTTTGGTCTAAAAATACCAGTGCTAAAAAGCAGAGATGCCATTAGGAACTAAATGTGAAGGTATAAAATGGAATTAAAGAAAAGATAAAGAAGGTTTGCTTGAACGATTGAGCTGAAGTGAAAATGAATGCAATTTGTGCTCAAAAAAGTAAAGTACATCTCCATCCTACAGTGGTGAACATCATTTACCAAAATCATCTCAAGAGTGAAATTTTCCAGTTTAGAGACTCAAAAACCCTTTCTGAATATGTAATTTGAAGGTTGCAGGAACTTAAACGTCTGACTTATTTAGCAGGCTGTTTGAATTATTATTTTTTTTTGCCACTAGCAAATACAGAAGGAAGCCTGACAGCCCACACTACTGCTTTGAAGCTGAATATTGTGTCTGTATTTATTAACCTCTCTATCAGTGGCTACACTAGCAGTCCGGATTCCTTTATTGCTATCCTAATAGTCCGCTGTATTTCTGTAATGTGTGCTGGGTATTGCAGTGAGAAAACTGTGATGGATGAAACACAAGAAAATAGAAGTTTACTTCAGTCAAACTGATGCAGCTGGGAAATGCAATACTGCACTGCAGAAAACATTACCTACTGCACTGCAAAATAGCATAATAAAGAGCATAATTTTGCTTTAAGTGTGTATAAACGAGTAAAAGAAAGTCACTAGCTACCACAAGTTCTCTCCATGTACTGTGTAATCTTCTAGTTTTTTTTTTCTTCTAATAGAGTGTTTATTCTGGAACTAGTGTACAAGCACAACCAATTACACGACTAATTTAACCTTCCTGTTCTCTTCCTTGCAGTCCCAGAGACAGCCATCAAATGATAACCTGTAGCCCAGCACCACTCTCTGTAATCACTCCATATTAGAGGCCTGTGAAGTCACTAAGTTTAAGTATTGCATTACATTGATTATCTGGCAAATCTGAGATAATCTGAGATAGGATAAAAATGTAGATGACCTGGAGCCTCATGTATAACTCATGTATTTGTTCATACAACATAGTGTATGAACAAAACCAGATATGTGCGTACGCCACAAAAATTCCAGATGCACAAAACTGTGTGTAAGCAAAGTTCTGCGCACTTTCTCTTTATAAATCCCAATCAACGTGAAATTGTACGTATGTGCACGAACCCACAGTCACGCCCTGACTCCTCCCATAATTGTACATATTTGAATATGCAAATCCATTTAAATACCTGCTTTGTTCAGGGTTTTGTTAAAAAAAACAATGGCCAGGGCATGCGGAAAAAAAGAACAAAATGAGCGTCTTCCTTACTACCTTTACGTCAACAAGGACTTTAATGCCATCGCATTCAAATAGATAGACTTTAATATAGAGTTGACACCCCCCCACCTTTGCAATTGTAACAGCTTCCACTTGTTTTGGAAAATGCACAAGACTTTGGAAAGTTTCTGTGAGAATTGTGTCCAGTCATTCTGTAGAATATTTCTGAGGTCAGGCACTGATGTTGGACACAAAGGTCTGGCTCGCAGTCTCCGTCCCAGTTCATCTTAAAGGTGTTTAAATGGGTTGAGGTCAAGGCCTCTGCAGCCAGTCAAGTTCTTCCACACCGAACTCATCCAACCATGTCTATATGGACCTTGCAGTGGGGTACAGTCATGTGGAATACCCAGTACTTTTGTCCACATAGTGAATAAGGGGTCACCAGCCCTGGTCCTGGAGATCTACCTTCATTAATAATATAGGTGTGACACTCCTGCTGCAGCTAACAAACCTCTTTGTAAATTCTCGATTTGCTGGTTTGGCTACAATCTGGAATTAAACTCAGCACAATAGTAGGGCTGGAGACCACTGTTCTGGTTGCCTAGCAGTGCTCTGGGCTATATTTTATTGAGCGAGCCTTCTCATCGTCCTTATCATCGTGCTGTATTCCCTCACGCTTCTGTATCTGCTTTGAATTCTCCCGAAAACACAAAACACACACTTTTTGCATGCTATGTCTGAGAGCAGAGCCAAAGCTATCTATCCAATTCTGTTGAATCTCCTTCCTCCCATTAAGCACCTGCGCTCCTGCTTGTGGCTGGAGCACATAGGCTGGTTTCTTTTTGCTTTCCCTCGAGGGCCAATCAATATTGATGACCATGTGCCAGCTTCCTGCTCTGTGCTTCAGTATGACTGGGAAAATCACTATGATCTATGCAAGCCATAGATTACTGGCCATTACACCAGGATGATTTATTGCTTGTTCTCTATACACAGGCACAGGTACCATACATGTGTCTGTTCCAAGTTTACCTCACTTTAGTTCTTGTATTTCATCCTATTCATCTTCATTTGATCATGTTCTAAAAGGAGAACGTTTTTCAGCTAGGCCACAATCTGTGTATGTATTAAAATGTACAACAGGATACACCTGTGTAATTGTGTAAACCTAGTAATAACTAAATGTAATGCACATGTAATTATGATATTACTGCAATCCATCTGTAGCAGTGAGTACCTCACCAGTACATACATTTTTATTTGGGACAATATACAGTATGCACAAGAATTGTATTCAAGCACAGAGTTTTAATGCTTACAGATTATACATTATTTTATATGAATTGTATGTATAATTTTGGAACAACCTATGACAAATGTATTCAAATTGTACTTGCATCAAATTCTAACTGCATCTTATATGCATTTAAAGGCTTTTTCTGAACACTGTCAAGTCACGTCAAGTAGGTTTTTATTGTCATTTCTACCATATACACACAGTACGTAGTAAAAATGAAACATCCAGACGTAAGTTCCAGCAGCAGTGAGCAGTAGCTCGGGATCAGCACAGCGTTCACGCACCAGTCCGGGTTAATGTAGACACACAGCCTCCCTTCTTTTGCTTCGTGGTTAAGATTGGCATCACGGTCCATAACTTGGACTTTTTAAAGATGGCGGCACCAATTGTTTGGTGTGCTACCTCGGACTATGGGTGTGCTGCCGTGAGGACTGCGGTGCAGCAGAAGGCCAATGTAGTATTCTGAGTGATGGCGGTGTGGCTGTGTTGACACTGACCAGACGAGAAGGAGCACATGTGGTGAAAGAACCCTGAGACGACTCTGATCATGTGAGCGGCTTATTCGTCGTTGTGGGTCCTCTGCATTTGTCCAGGCACAGTGAGGTGAGTCGCGCCAGACGAAGCGTTTGTTTGCGGTGTGTGGGACAGTTACTGTCGGTCGTCTGTCCTAGGGCTGTGAGCAGTGGATGGGCCGGATAGCGACAACGGAGCTGGCAGACGAAGTAGCGAGCGGGGTCTTCGGACTGGTACGGGCTCACAAGTGGCCCTGGGCCCAGCAGCGACGGAGTTTTGGTGAGGACAAGACTGGAGAGAGAATGTGCCTTCCCACTTGACCTTACCTGGACTGTATTTTACCGTTTTGAGCACTGAACGATCATTTTATCGTTGATTTTTTGTCTATTAGTGTTTCAGTTGCTAGTCAAGATCGGAGTAGCAGCAGCAGCAGCTTGTTTTCAATGTATCCCGCACTATAGATTTGAGTATGCAGTGTATAGTAGCAATTGTACTTACTTTTAGAATATACTGTGTGTTGTCCACATTTAAGATTTAGTATGTTACACTGCAATAATATTACAAATGAATCATAAATCTAAAATTCCGTTGTAGCTAATTCCCAATCATATCATGCTACCTAGCTAGTCGATGACCAGCCATAAATGGACATCACAAAGACAGCAAACATTTAGTTGACTTAAGTCAGTTAACAGTTTTCAACCTGTGGGCCATGGATGCAATTTTCTGAACTGCAAAATTACATTATATCTATCAACAAATTATTGAAATAATTATTTGCATATTAAAACATATTTTGATGGAATTTATACATTAAATACACCGCTG